>JAJQKJ010000815.1:0-232177 GCA_029574335.1 Rana kukunoris | reverse complement strand
GCTCTACGATCTGCGGCGATACCCTCACATGTGTGGTTTGAACGCCGTTTTCATATGCGGGCGCTACTCATGTGTGCGATCGCTTCTGCGCGCCAGCTCATCGGGGCGGGGGCGGGGCGGGGCGGGGCGATTTACATTTTTTTTTGTTTGTTTTTTTATTTTTTTTATTTTTTTTTTACACTGGAAAAAAAAAATGTATCACTTTTATTCCTATTACTGTGAATGTACTTAGTTCTACGCCTTCCTCCTCATCGGGGTCCCCCAAGTTCTCCACCCCTCCCCCAAATATACACTCCACCCCTCCCCCAAATATACACTTCACCCCTCCCCCAAATATACACTCCCACCCCTTCCCCAAATATACACTCCTCCCCTCCCCCAAAAATACACTCCCACCCCTCCCCCAAAATACACCTCCACCCCTTCCCCAAATATACACTCCTCCCCTCCCCCAAATATACACTCCACCCCTCCCCCAAATATACACTCCACCCCTTCCCCAAAATATACACCCACCCCACCCCTCCCCCAAATATTCACCCCACCCTCCCCCCAAATATACACTCCACCCCTCCCCCCAATATACACCTCCACCCCCTCCCCCAAATATACACTCCACCCCTCCCCAAATATACACTCCACCCCTCCCCCAAATATACACTCCACCCCTCCCCCCAAATATACACTCCACCCACTCCCCCCAAATATACACTCCACCCCTCCCCCCAAATAAACACTCCACCCCTCCCCCCAAATATACACTCCACCCCTCCCCCCAAATATCCTACTCAAATATCCACCCTCCCCCCAAATATACACTCCACCCCTCCCCCCAAATATACACTCCACCCCCCCCCAAATATACACCCACCACCCCACCCCAAATCTACACTCCACCCCTCCCCCAAATATACACTCCACCCCTCCCCCAAATATACACTCCACCTCACCCCTCACTCCCCAAATATACACTCCACCCCTCCCCCCCAAATATACACTCCACCCCTCCCCCAAAATATACACTCCACCCCTCCCCACAATATACACTCCACCCCCTCCCCCAAATATACACTCCACCCCTCCCCAAATATACACTCCACCCCTCCCCCAATATACACTCCACCCCCCTCCCCCAAATATACACTCCACCCCTCCCCCAAATATACACTCCACCCCTTCCCCAAATATACACTCCACCCCTCCCCCAATATTCACCCCACCCCTCCCCCAAATATACATACACCCCACCCCCTCCCCCAAATAACAACCCTCCCCCAAATATACACTCCACCCCTCCCCCACATATACACTCCGAAACCCCTCCTCCCCAAATATACACTCCCCACCCCCCTCCCCCAAATATACACTCCACCCCTCCCCCAAAATACACTCCACCCCTCCCCCAAATATACACTCCACCCCTCCCCCCAAATATACACTCCACCCCTCCCCCAAATATACACTCCACCCACCATCCCCCCAAATATACACCCACCCCTCCCCCCAAATATTACACTCCACCCCTCCCCCCAATATACACTCCACCCCCCCCCAAATATACACTCCACCCCTCCCCCAAATATACACTCCACCCCTCCCCCAAATATACACTCCTCCCCTCCCCCACCAAATATACACTCCCACCCCCTCCCCCCAAATATAACACTCCACCCCTCCCCCCAAATATACACTCCACCCCTCCCCCCAAATATACACTCCACCCCTCCCCAAATATACACTCCACCCCCTCCCCCAAATATACACTCCACCCCTCCCCCCAAATATACACTCCACCCCTCCCCCCAAATATACACTCCACCCCTCCCCCAAATATCCACTCCACCCCTCCCCAAATATACACTCCACCCCTCCCCCAAATATACACTCCACCCCTCCCCCAAATATACACTCCTCCCCTCCCCCAAATATACACTCCACCCCCCCCCAAATATACACTCCTCCCCTCCCCCAAATATACACTCCAACCCCTCCCCCAAATAAACACTCCACCCCTCCCCCAAATATACACTCCACCCCCTCCCCCAAATATACACTCCACCCCTCCCCCAAATATACACACTCCTCCCTTCCCCCAAATATACACTCCACCCCCTCCCCAAATATACACCCACCACCTTCCCCAAATATACACACCACCCCTCCCCCCAAATATACACTCCACCCCTCCCCCCAAATATACACTCCACCCCTCCCCCAATATACACTCCACCCCCCCCCAAATATACACTCCACCCCCTCCCCCAATATACACTCCTCCCCTCCCCCAAATATACACTCCACCCCTCCCCCAAATATACACTCCACGGGGGCGTGGCCTGGACATGGCTGAGTGAAGCTGCACTTCTTTTGAGCTCCCGGCCGTGTCCTCCCTATAACCGACCTAGCCACCAGCAAAACAGGCATGCAATCTGCCAAAAAACTTAAGATCAAGGCTACTACCACCCGTGACTCGTTCCAGCACCGCAACCGGCGATTACACACCGATATTTCGGCCACCAAACCGCGGACTTCACACGGTAGCTAAGGCGACGGCGCCACGCGGCTCCGCACGTGGAGACAGAGCGGAGACCCAGGACCAGGACGAGTGGCTCTACTCCCCTGACGACTTAACCCCGATTCACGATCTACCGGAGGGGACTCACGCGGACATGGCTACCCCACCGCAGGCTCAGGGAGGTACCTCGGCGGAGCAAGACATACGGGCTCTTCTACAGGCCCTCCCCACCAGAGCGGACATCGAGACCCTAATATTGAAACTAGAGGAGACTCACCGCCGCGACTTCCAGGAGGTAAAGGCGGAGGTCTCCACACTGGCGGATAGAGTGTCGACTGGCGAGGGGTCACTAACTGCCTTGGAGCGCCGCGTCGCTGACTTGGAGGGAGACGGAGACCAGCAAAGAGAAACGGCGATCGCGCTCCAGCTCCACTTGGAGGAGGTTGAGGATAGGAGCAGACGCAACAATTTGCGCCTTAGGGGGATCCCTGAGTCGGTGGGTACGGAGAACCTGGAAGAGACACTGCAGGATATATTCAGGGGGGTGTTGGAAGAACCGGCGAGCGTCATAGAGGTGGATCGCGCTCACAGAGCCCTGGGCCCCAGATCGGCCGACCCAGAAAGGCCTCGGGACGTGGTGTGCCGACTGCTACGATACGCGCAGAAAGAACGTATTATCCGGAAGGCATGGGACCAAGGCGAAATACTGCTGGATGGCTCCCAGGTGAAGATCTTGCCGGACCTCTCCAGAGCGACATTACGCCGGAGGGCGCTGCTGAAACCTGTACTGGAGCTGGCGCGGCAGAAGGGATTCACCTACAGGTGGGGATACCCACTAGCGGTGACCTTTCGGAAGGATGGGGCGGCCTTTACAGTGCAGACGCGGGCTGATCTGCCAGGCCCTCTTTCAGTTCCTGGGAACGGATCATATACCAGTCCCAGACTGGCTGCAGTTCCTGCCGCGGGCGGTTGGGAGATCGGGACCATCCGCCTACAGACCACCGGCACAAAACCGCCCTCAGGGCCAAGGCCGGAGAAGACACAGAGAACCCTCAGGAGGAGGAGCACGTGAGTAGGCCGTAGGCCGAAACCCCCGGACACCCCGCTGTTATTGCATAGACCGGCTCTGTTCCCCTAACTATTATGCCCCTATGAACACCATTGTTGACCTGACCCGTTGGATCCATACAAACTAAGCTACTTGGGAGCAGGATCCCGTTGATGCTTAGACCCCCCCGCCCAGCTTGGAGCACCTTATGGGAGACGCTGCCCGGAGTAAATGGAGCCCATGGGAGAGACAACGTGGGGTCATACTGGCCCTCAGTGACAATCGGCCCCATGGCTTTGGAACTACCGCGCTGCTGATTTGCACCCCGAGACCGGTGTTCTGCCCCCGGATCTCCCTCTTCTCACGCTGTCAGCCACCCTTGATCGGTGCGCCCCGGCTGGAAGCGCACGCCCCGCGGGTAATAAATGTGTTGGAATGGTGCGCGGGGGGTGAGGGGAGGGGAGTGTTTGGGAACTGCCCGCTCCACTGTGGCTACTTTTGAGGTCCGGGGGATGGTGTGATGACCCGCGAATACGTGGATGCCTCTATACTTTGCGCCTACAGACAGACTGGCATCCTGGTATCTCCTTGCCGTATCCTGTGCCTCCCGGAAAACGCTGCCTATGGTTAGGGTGGCGACCCCTGGCGGTCGGAGGTAGGGCACCATGGGGACTCACGCACGCTCCAGTCACGGTATGGTGGGGGCTCCCGCGCTGTTAGAGCGTGCCCCGGGTTCAACTTTAAACTGTATGTCTCCCCGCTTCATGGCATTCCCCCTCCCTACTATGTACTTACAGGACTGTATCACCTGGCGAGGGAGGCCAACGGTGGAATGATCTATGTCCCGCGGATGGATTGGGGGAGGAGAGGGGCGGGGGAGGGGGAGGTCCGGACGGTGCATGGAGGGATATGCCGACCAGTGTGGGCTGCTTTAGGGGTGCTCGGGGATGCTCAATCCCAATTATCTAAACGCCACAGAGCGTTGTTAGTAGCTGCACTGTTACATTTTTTGTCCCCTCTCTTTATATATGTTGGACGTGAATTACCTTGCTGTTTTGATTGCCTTGCACTAATAAGATGTTGATCTAGATTGCATTAATGCTGTTATATGA
Organism: Rana kukunoris; assembly: GCA_029574335.1. NCBI lineage: Eukaryota > Metazoa > Chordata > Amphibia > Anura > Ranidae > Rana > Rana kukunoris. The sequence continues at coordinate 227,502 of JAJQKJ010000815.1, read as the reverse complement.
TAACACCTAGATGGGTCGGGGGGGGATGGACAGGGTCGGGGGCTCGCACCGCCGGCTTTGTCGACCCACCTACCCACCTAGGCCTACGCTCAGCTCCCGGAATACCTCCGGGGAGCGTACTAGCTTAAATAGCTAACTTAGTAATCCTCTCTTTCTTGCCACACTCCCTTGTGTTGGCCTAAAACCGAGTGCCTCTGCCATCTAAGGCGGGGGTACACGGATCCCATCTCTTTTCTCCTGTTTTATCCCCTTCCCCCCCACCCCCCTTTTTGTTTTGTTTTTTTTCTTTTCTTCTCTTCTTCTTCTTCTCTTTCCTCTTCTGAACCCTCTTAGTGCTCTACCCTAAGTTATCTTTCTCTGTTGCACCTTTCCTGAAACACTCCCCCCTCCCCCCAGCTCGTGAGCATGGAACCCTTAACAATAATCTCGCTAAACGCCAAAGGGCTGAATATCCCCGAAAAACGGAGAATGCTGCTGAATGACATGCGACGCCTGAGAGCAGACATTGTGCTGCTTCAGGAGACACACTTTAGAGACAACAAACTCCCTGTATTAAAGAACAGGTACTATCCCACAGTTTACCATTCCTCTTACGTTAATGCTAAGTCAAGAGGAGTCTCTATTCTAGTGGCGGCTGGAGTGCCGTGGACACTCGGTGACGTGAGATGTGGGGGGCCGCTACCTCTTCCTGAAGGGCAAAGTTGGGCCGACCAAGCTTACCCTGGCGAACCTGTATGTCCCAAATGACCATCAAGACGGCTTTCTGACAAAACAGCTAAAACGCCTGTCACACTTTACAGAGGGACAGCTCATTGTTGGAGGGGACCTCAATGTCCCCCTGACGCCATCGGAGGACACATCCACTGGACTGTCCTCGATCTCGGGAAGAATACGTAGCCATATACAGGCGTCATTCCACGCCTCCCAACTAGTGGATACTTGGCGACTGCTGCACCCGGGGGAGAGGGACTATTCCTTCTTCTCTAGGCCACATCAGTCATACTCGCGTATTGATTACCTACTGGTTCAACATAGAAACCTGACAGCGGTCAGAGATGCCAGGATTGGATCGATCACCTGGTCAGACCACGCCCCAATCATGCTGACATACGCCTTGTCAGAAGCGGAGGCGATGCAGAAGCATCCCTGGAGGCTGAATGAATCCCTGCTACAGGACCCAACGGTCCTGGCAGATGTGATGAAAGAAGCGGGTCACTACTTTTCTACTAACTCCACCCCAGACAGTAAACCGGAGATAGTATGGGAGGCCCATAAGGCCGTCATTCGAGGAGTCCTCATTAAACATGGAGCTAGACAGAAGAGGCTTAGGGCAGAACAGTTGACGGCTTTGCTAACTAAGTTACAGACTCTGGAAGCGCAGCATAAAAAAACGCCGACGAGACAAATAGGGACAGACCTAGATACAGTGCGCAGAAAGGTAACTGACGTTATGCGATACAAAGCTAAAGCGGCCATGCAAATATGTAGACGTAAGGTCTATGAGTCGGGAGACAAATGCGGAAGGATGCTGGCACAGTCACTTAAGTCACAGAATAGAGCTTCTTACATCCCACACATTATCACACGCAGTGGTCGAAAAATGACGATCCCACAGTCGATCACCCGGGAGTTCAGAGACTTCTACCACAGGCTGTATAACTTGCCTGATACGACTCTAGACTCGGACTCCGTCGCGTCACAGGACTTTCTCAAATCTTCGAACATGCCGACTCTTCCCCCAGAGACCAAAGACCTACTGAACGGTCCTATCACTATGCCAGAACTCCAAGCAGCCGTAGGCAGTACCAAATCGGGTAAAGCGCCGGGCCCAGACGGTCTGACTGTCTCCTACTATAAGGCACTGCTCCCTTCCTTGGGGCCCTACCTGTTATCCCTGTTCAACGGCCTTGGCTCGGGAGCGAAACTACATGTCTCTACCCTGCAGGCGCAGATCGCAGTGATCCCGAAGGAGGGGAAGGACCCGGGTCAGTGTGGTAGCTACCGCCCTATTTCGTTGCTGAACGTTGACCTCAAGATCTTTACTAAGATCCTTGCGACCAGAATTCAGCAACACCTGCCCACCCTTATACACCTGGACCAAGTGGGATTTGTCCCAGCCAGAGAAGCTCGGGACAATACCGCGAAAGTTTTGAACTTATTGCATGCAGTTAATGTCACAAAGACATCGTGTATACTGGTGGGAACGGACGCCGAAAAAAGCGTTTGATCGCGTCAACTGGCGATTCATGTTTACTACACTACGACATATAGGGATAGGCCCACGGATGCTTAACTGGATATCCGCAGTCTATACGAACCCAACTGCGAAGGTGAGGGCTAATGGCGTACTATCGGAGGAGTTTGGAATTGCGAACGGAACGCGACAGGGATGCCCCCTGTCGCCTCTCCTCTTTGCTCTCTCTCTAGAGCCTTTCCTGAGGCGCGTCCGGCTGAACCCGACCATCTCGGGTATCAGGGTGAGCGACGGGGAGTATAAGGTCTCTGCATACGCGGATGACATGCTATTTTCTCTCACGAACCCCGCCATGTCCCTACCTAACCTAATGCGCGAATTTGAAGACTACGGTAGGGTCTCCAATTTGAAAATCAATTTGAGCAAATCAGTAGCAATGGGGGTGGGGGTGCCGGCCCCGACCTTGACACACCTTCGAAATCAATTTAACCTACAGTGGACAGAGACGGCCTTGACCTACCTGGGCACGAAGATCCCTCCTTCCCTCTCACAGGTCTTCAAGCTTAACTTTCCACCATTGCTTAAGTCAGTCCAAAAACTGCTGGACCAGTGGACCACTGGTCTTCACTCATGGTTTGGCAGATGCAACATTCTTAAAATGTCCATACTGCCTAAATTTTTGTACCTCCTACAGGCCCTCCCAGTTCATATACCGGTGGTGTACTTTGGGCAAGTCCAGACTATGTTTAAGACCTTCCTGTGGGCTGGGAAACATCCCAGAGTACACAGGTCTACATTGTCACTGCCCAAACAACACGGCGGCTTGGCCATGCCGAACATTCGCACATATTACCACGCTGCACACCTGAACCGCCTCATAGATTGGTGTAGGCACGGGAACACTAAACTATGGCCACGTCTAGAGCAGGCACAAAGCGAAGCCCTATTGTCTAGAGCGCCGTGGTGCATAACGGCCCTGAACGGGCCCACACGATCCCACCCGCTAATAGGGAACACGATAAAAGTATGCGCCAGAGTGATGTCGCAGGGGGGCCTGTCGTCCGGGGCGTCACCCTTACGCCCAGTGTTGGGCAACCCAGACTTCGAACCGGGTGTCCGAGACATGAGGTTTCGATCCATGCGAGAGTCGGGGATGTTCCAAGCATCTCACTTTAGCGAGTCGGGGCGATGGAAGACATTGGGTGAGTTGATAGACCCAAGGGGCCCTTACCGATTAGACTTTATGAGGGCCAACCAGCTTAATCATTTTTTGCACACTATGCCTCCACCTACGGTGGAAAGCCTAACTTTGACCGCACTGGAGGAGCTCTGCTCTGACTCTGGGGCCCTTCCACATGCTCTCTCCGCTCTACACACTATCCTGATTACGCCAACAGAAGGACACGAAATACCATGCATTGAAAAATGGGAACGGGAGTTAAAATGTACGTTCTCCACTAAAAAGAAGCAGCAGATCTTGACATTCGTGCATAAATCATCTATATGCACTAAGGCCCAGGAGACGAACTATAAGCTCATGACAAGATGGTACCGCACACCATCCCTCATCAGTACATTTTTCCAGACAGCATCGGATAGGTGCTGGCGTTGTCAACTAGAGGAGGGCACTCTACTCCACATCTTTTGGGCACATGCCCGCTGTTAGCACCATTCTGGATGGAGGTGAAGCGGATTTCTCAGAAATTCGCGAGTCACCAGATACCTGACGATCCAGCGTACTTTCTACTACATGCCAATGAACTCCCTATACGAAGCTACAAGAGATCGGTTGTTCGGCACCTTCTGGATGCCGCCAAGGCGTGCATCCCGTTGTGCTGGAAATCACCAAACCCGCCAACCACGGCCATGTGGCTGCGGAAGGTGGATGACATCGAAAGGATGGAGAACCTAATTCTCACAGACCAAGACAGACACGAGACATACACACAAACCTGGCAATTATGGAACATTTACTCCTACTCGGCGGAGGGACAGGCCCTGAGAGGGCTAGCTTGAGACCAAAGACTGGGACCCACCAGACAGCTGAGTTGACTCTAACACATTACTGGATAGAACCTAGAGGCTTTTGAGACAAATATGAAAACCCAAGCTCGCGAGCTGTTAGTTCACCCCCCCTAACCTCCCCCCACATACTCTCTATCTAGCTCCCTTCCCACCCCCTCTTTTTCTTTCCTTTCTTTCTTTTTTCTCTCTAACTCCCCGGATAGCCCTCAGAGGGCGCCAACACTCCTGCTTCTCCTTTCCTCCTCCCCCTCTTTTTTGATAATGGAAAATGCGGGGCATGTTTGGATCACGGATCTTAGTTAACCCGTGACACCAGGCGGATACGAAGTAGCCGACTGGTGGACCTATGGGGCGTTGACACCTATTTGTGATGTATACTTGTACAGTTGGATGCCGTTTTCTGTGGTTGTGATTCGTGTGAACATGCCTTTTATGGTGACTAAATAAAGAATTTTGAAAAAAAAAAAAATATACACTCCACCCCTCCCCCAAATATACACTCCACCCCTCCCCCCAAATATACACCTCCCCACCCTCCCCACACCCTCCCCCAAATAAACACTCCACCCCTCCCCCAAATATACACTCCACCCCTCCCCCCAAATATACACTCCACCCCTCCCCCAAAATATACTCCACCCCCCTACCTCCACCCCCACCCCTCCCCCAAATATACACTCCACCCCTCCCCTCCCCCCAAATATATACACCCCACCCCCCCCCCAAATATACACTCCACCCCTCCCCCCAAATATACACTCCACCCCTCCCCCCAAATATACACTCCCCCACCCCACCCCCCCCAAATATACACTCCACCCCTCCCCCAAATATACACTCCACCCCTCCCCCAAATATACACTCCACCCCTCCCCCCAAATATACACTCCACCCCTCCCCCAAATATACACTCCACCCCTCCCCCAAATATACACTCCACCCCTCCCCCAAATATACACTCCACCCCCCCCCAAATATACACCCACCCCTCCCCCCAAATATACACTCCACCCCTCCCCCAAATATACACTCCACCCCTCCCCCCAAATATACACTCCACCCCTCCCCCCAAATATACACTCCACCCCTCCCCCAAATATACACTCCACCCCTCCCCCAAATATACACTCCACCCCCCCCAAATATACACTCCACCCCTCCCCCAAATATACACTCCACCCCTCCCCCCAAATATACACTCCACCCCTCCCCCAAATATACACTCCACCCCTCCCCCCCCAAATATACACTCCACCCCTCCCCCAAATATACACTCCACCCCTCCCCCACTCCACCCCTCCCAAAATACACTCCACCCTCCCCCCCTCCACCCCCCCCAAATATACACTCCACCCCTCCCCCCAAATATACCTCCACCCCTCCCCCAAATATACACTCCACCCCTCCCCCAAATATACACTCCACCCCCCCCCCCTCCACCCCTCCCCCAAATATACACTCCACCCCTCCCCACCCAAATATACACTCCACCCCTCCCCCAAATATACACTCCACCCCTCCCCCCAAATATACACTCCACCCCTCCCCCAAATATACACTCCACCCCTCCCCCAAATATACACTCCACCCCTCCCCCCAAATATACACTCCACCCCTCCCCCAAATATACACTCCACCCCTCCCCCAAATATACACTCCACCCCTCCCCCAAATATACACTCCTCCCCTCCCCCAAATATACACTCCTCCCCTCCCCCAAATATACACTCCACCCCTCCAAATAACACTCCACCCCTCCCCCAAATATACACTCCACCCCTCCCCCAAATATACACTCCACCCCTCCCCCAAATATACACTCCACCCCTCCCCCAAATATACACCCACCCCTCCCCCAAATATACACTCCACCCCACACCCCTCCCCCAAATATAACTCCACCCACCAAATATACACTCCACCCCTCCCCCCAAATATACACTCCACCCCTCCCCCAAATATACACTCCACCCCTCCCCCAAATATACACTCCTCCCCTCCCCCAAATATACACTCCTCCCCTCCCCCAAATATACACCTCCACCCCTCCCCCAAATATACACTCCTCCCCTCCCCCAAATATACACTCCACCCCTCCCCCAAATATACACTCCTCCCCTCCCCCAAATATACACTCCACCCCCCCAAATATACACTCCACCCCTCCCCCCAATATACACTCACTCCCCTCCCCCAAATATACACTCCACCCCTCCCCCAAATATACACTCCACCCCTCCCCCCAAATATACACTCCACCCCTCCCCCAAATATACACTCCACCCTCCCCCAAATATACACTCCTCCCCTCCCCCAAATATACACTCCACCCCCCCCCCCAAATATACACTCCCACCCTCCCCCAAATATACACTCCACCCCTCCCCCAAATATACACTCCACCCCTCCCCCAAATATACACTCCACCCCCCTCCCCAAATATACACTCCACCCCCAAATATACACTCCACCCCTCCCCCAAATATACACTCCACCCCTCCCCCCAAATATACACCCCCCCTCCCCCAAATATACACTCCACCCCTCCCCCAAATATACACTCCACCCCTCCCCCAAATATACACTCCACCCCTCCCCCAAATATACACTCCTCCCTCCCCCAAATATACACTCCACCCCTCCCCCCAAATATACACTCCTCCCTCCCCCCAAATATACACTCCACCCCTCCCCCAAATATACCTCCCCCAAATATACACTCCACCCCTCCCCCAAATATACACTCCACCCCCAAATATACACTCCACCCCTCCCCCAAATATACACTCCACCCCTCCCCCAAATATACACCCCACCCCTCCCCCAAATATACACTCCACCCCTCCCCCAAATATACACTCCACCCCTCCCCCAAATATACACTCCTCCCCTCCCCCAAATATACACTCCTCCCCTCCCCCAAATATACACTCCTCCCCTCCCCCAAATATACACTCCACCCCTCCCCAAATATACACTCCACCCCTCCCCCCAAATATAACTCCACCCCTCCCCCAAATATACACTCCTCCCCTCCCCCAAATATACACTCCCCTCCCCCAAATATACCTCCACCCCTCCCCCAAATATACTCCACCCCTCCCCCAAATATACACTCCACCCCTCCCCCCAAATATACACTCCACCCCTCCCCCCAAATATACACTCCACCCCTCCCCCAAATATACACTCCTCCCCTCCCCCAAATATACACTCCAAAATATACACTCCACCCCTCCCCCAAATATACACAAATATACACTCCCCCTCCCCCAAATATACACTCCACCCCTCCCCCAAATATACACTCCTCCCCTCCACCCTCAAATATACACTCCTCCCCTCCCCCAATATACACTCCTCCCCCCCCAAATATACACTCCTCCCCTCCCCCAAATACTCCTCCCCTCCCCCAAATACTCCTCCCCTCCCCCAAATATACACTCCTCCCCTCCCCCAAATATACACTCCACCCCTCCCCCAAATATACACTCCACCCCTCCCCCAAATATACACTCCACCCCTCCCCCAAATATACACTCCACCCCTCCCCCAAATATACACTCCACCCCTCCCCCAAATATACACTCCCCCTCCCCCAAATATACACTCCACCCCTCCCCCAAATATACACTCCCCTCCCCCAAATATACACTCCTCCCCTCCCCCAAATATACACTCCACCCCTCCCCCAAATATACACTCCCCCCCTCCCCAAATATACACTCCACCCCTCCCCCAAATATACACTCCACCCCTCTCCCAAATATACACTCCACCCCTCCCCCAAATATACACTCCTCCCCTCCCCCAAATATACACTCCACCCCTCCCCCAAATATACACTCCACCCCTCCCCCAAATATACACTCCTCCCCTCCCCCCTGGGCCAGCTGATTGCTTCCAATATCATTTCTACTCCGACACCCAAATCTCTCTGTACCATCCACCTCACCGCGCCCCTTCCCCCGACTTCTCCATCAACGGCCCCCCCCACAACCCAACCCCCCCTCCAATCACTGTCCAAGCCTCCCGCCTCCTCTCCTGAATACGTCCCGTCCTAACCAATCCCTCCCTGGTCATCTCTCACCCCGACTACTGCAACCCCCTTCCGATCCCTCCACCGGCCTCCATTCAGTGTCCTCCACCGATCCCTCCACCGGCCTCCATTCAGTGTCCTCCACCGATCCCTCCACCGGCCTCCATTCAGTGTCCTCCACCGATCCCTCCACCGGCCTCCATTCAGTGTCCTCCACCAATCCCTCCACCGGCCTCCATTCAGTGTCCTCCACCAATCCCTCCACCGGCCTCCATTCAGTGTCCTCCACCAATCCCTCCACCGGCCTCCATTCAGTGTCCTCCACCGATCCCTCCACCGGCCTCCATTCAGTGTCCTCCACCGATCCCTCCACCGGCCTCCATTCAGTGTCCTCCACCGATCCCTCCACCGGCCTCCATTCAGTGTCCTCCACCGATCCCTCCACCGGCCTCCATTCAGTGTCCTCCACCGATCCCTCCACCGGCCTCCATTCAGTGTCCTCCACCGATCCCTCCACCGGCCTCCATTCAGTGTCCTCCACCGATCCCTCCACCGGCCTCCATTCAGTGTCCTCCACCGATCCCTCCACCGGCCTCCATTCAGTGTCCTCCACCGATCCCTCCACCGGCCTCCATTCAGTGTCCTCCACCGATCCCTCCACCGGCCTCCATTCAGTGTCCTCCACCGATCCCTCCACCGGCCTCCATTCAGTGTCCTCCACCGATCCCTCCACCGGCCTCCATTCAGTGTCCTCCACCGATCCCTCCACCGGCCTCCATTCAGTGTCCTCCACCCCTCTCCACCAATCCCTCCACTGACCTCCATTCAGTGTCCTCCACCCCTCTCTACCAATCCCTCCACTGGTCTCCATTCAGTGTCCTCCACTCCTCTCTACCAATCCCTCCACTGGTCTCCATTCAGTGTCCTCCACTCCTCTCTACCAATCCCTCCACTGACCTCCATTCAGTGTCCTCCACCCCTCTCTACCAATCCCCCCCACTGACCTCCATTCAGTGTCCTCCACCCCTCTCTACCAATCCCTCCACTGACCTCCATTCAGTGTCCTCCACCCCTCTCTACCAATCCCTCCACTGACCTCCATTCAGTGTCCTCCACCCCTCTCTACCAATCCCTCCACTGACCTCCATTCAGTGTCCTCCACCCCTCTCTACCAATCCCTCCACTGACCTCCATTCAGTGTCCTCCACTCCTCTCTACCAATCCCTCCACTGACCTCCATTCAGTGTCCTCCACCCCTCTCTACCAATCCCTCCACTGACCTCCATTCAGTGTCCTCCACCCCTCTCTACCAATCCCTCCACTGACCTCCATTCAGTGTCCTCCACCTCTCTACCAATCCCTCCACTGGCCTCCATTCAGTGTCCTCCACCTCTCTACCAATCCCTCCACTGACCTCCATTCAGTGTCCTCCACCCCTCTCTACCAATCCCTCCACTGACCTCCATTCAGTGTCCTCCACCCCTCTCTACCAATCCCTCCACTGACCTCCATTCAGTGTCCTCCACTCCTCTCTACCAATCCCTCCACTGGTCTCCATTCAGTGTCCTCCACTGACCTCCATTCAGTGTCCTCCACCCCTCTCTACCAATCCCTCCACTGACCTCCATTAGGTGTCCTCCACCCCTCTCTACCAATCCCCCCACCGACCTCCATTAGGTGTCCTCCACCCCTCTCTACCAATCCCCCACCGACCTCCATTCAGTGTCCTCCACCCCTCTCTACCAATCCCTCCACTGACCTCCATTCAGTGTCCTCCACCCCTCTCTACCAATCCCCCACTGACCTCCATTCAGTGTCCTCCACCCCTCTCTACCAATCCCTCCACTGACCTCCATTCAGTGTCCTCCACCCCTCTCTACCAATCCCTCCACTGACCTCCATTCAGTGTCCTCCACCCCTCTCTACCAATCCCTCCACTGACCTCCATTCAGTGTCCTCCACCCCTCTCTACCAATCCCTCCACTGACCTCCATTCAGTGTCCTCCACCCCTCTCTACCAATCCCTCCACTGACCTCCATTCAGTGTCCTCCACTCCTCTCTACCAATCCCTCCACTGACCTCCATTCAGTGTCCTCCACCCCTCTCTACCAATCCCTCCACTGACCTCCATTCAGTGTCCTCCACCTCTCTACCAATCCCTCCACTGGCCTCCATTCAGTGTCCTCCACCTCTCTACCAATCCCTCCACTGACCTCCATTCAGTGTCCTCCACCCCTCTCTACCAATCCCTCCACTGACCTCCATTCAGTGTCCTCCACCCCTCTCTACCAATCCCTCCACTGACCTCCATTCAGTGTCCTCCACCCTCTCTACCAATCCCTCCACTGACCTCCATTCAGTGTCCTCCACCCCTCTCTACCAATCCCTCCACTGTGTCCTCCACCCCTCTCTACCAATCCCTGACCTCCATTCAGTGTCCTCCACCCCTCTCTACCAATCCCTCCACTGACCTCCATTCAGTGTCCTCCACCCCTCTCTACCAATCCCTCCACTGACCTCCATTAGGTGTCCTCCACCCCTCTCTACCAATCCCCCCACCGACCTCCATTAGGTGTCCTCCACCCCTCTCTACCAATCCCTCCACTGACCTCCATTCAGTGTCCTCCACCCCTCTCTACCAATCCCTCCACTGACCTCCATTCAGTGTCCTCCACCCCTCTCTACCAATCCCTCCACTGACCTCCATTCAGTGTCCTCCACCCCTCTCTACCAATCCCTCCACTGACCTCCATTCAGTGTCCTCCACCCCTCTCTACCAATCCCTCCACTGACCTCCATTCAGTGTCCTCCACCCCTCTCTACCAATCCCTCCACTGACCTCCATTCAGTGTCCTCCACCCCTCTCTACCAATCCCTCCACTGACCTCCATTCAGTGTCCTCCACTCCTCTCTACCAATCCCTCCACTGACCTCCATTCAGTGTCCTCCACCCCTCTCTACCAATCCCTCCACTGACCTCCATTCAGTGTCCTCCACCCCTCTCTACCAATCCCTCCACTGACCTCCATTCAGTGTCCTCCACCCCTCTCTACCAATCCCTCCACTGACCTCCATTCAGTGTCCTCCACTCCTCTCTACCAATCCCTCCACTGACCTCCATTCAGTGTCCTCCACCCCTCTCTACCAATCCCTCCACTGACCTCCATTCAGTGTCCTCCACCCCTCTCTACCAATCCCTCCACTGACCTCCATTCAGTGTCCTCCACCCCTCTCTACCAATCCCTCCACTGACCTCCATTCAGTGTCCTCCACCCCTCTCTACCAATCCCTCCACTGACCTCCATTCAGTGTCCTCCACCCCCCTCTACCAATCCCTCCACTGACCTCCATTCAGTGTCCTCCACCCCTCTCTACCAATCCCTCCACTGACCTCCATTCAGCGTCCTCCACCCCTCTCTACCAATCCCTCCACTGGCCTCCATTCAGTGTCTTCCACCCCTCTCTACCAATCCCTCCATGACCTCCATTCAGTGTCCTCCACCCCTCTCTACCAATCCCCCCACTGACCTCCATTCAGTGTCCTCCGCCCCTCTCTACCAATCCCTCCACTGACCTCCATTCAGTGTCCTCCACCCCTCTCTACCAATCCCTCCACTGACCTCCATTCAGTGTCCTCCACCCCTCTCTACCAATCCCCCCACTGACCTCCATTCAGTGTCCTCCACCCCTCTCTACCAATCCCTCCACTGACCTCCATTCAGTGTCCTCCACCCCTCTCTACCAATCCCTCCACTGACCTCCATTCAGTGTCCTCCACCCCCCTCTACCAATCCCTCCACCTCCATTCAGTGTCCTCCACCCCTCTCTACCAATCCCTCCACTGACCTCCATTCAGTGTCCTCCACCCCTCTCTACCAATCCCTCCACTGACCTCCATTCAGTGTCCTCCACCCCTCTCCACCAATCCCTCCACTGACCTCCATTCAGTGTCCTCCCCCTCTCTACCAATCCCTCCACTGACCTCCATTCAGTGTCCTCCACCCCCTCTACCAATCCCTCCACCTCCATTCAGTGTCCTCCACCCCTCTCTACCAATCCCTCCACTGACCTCCATTCAGTGTCCTCCACCCTCTCTACCAATCCCTCCACTGACCTCCATTCAGTGTCCTCCACCCCTCTCTACCAATCCCTCCACTGACCTCCATTCAGTGTCCTCCACCCCTCTCTACCAATCCCTCCACTGACCTCCATTCAGTGTCCTCCACCCCTCTCACCAATCCCTCCACTGACCTCCATTCAGTGTCCTCCACCCCTCTCTACCAATCCCTCCACTGACCTCCATTCAGTGTCCTCCACCCCTCTCTACCAATCCCTCCACTGACCTCCATTCAGTGTCCTCCACCCCTCTCTACCAATCCCTCCACTGACCTCCATTCAGTGTCCTCCACCCCTCTCTACCAATCCCTCCACTGACCTCCATTCAGTGTCCTCCACCCCTCTCTACCAATCCCTCCACTGACCTCCATTCAGTGTCCTCCACCCCTCTCTACCAATCCCTCCACTGACCTCCATTCAGTGTCCTCCACTCCTCTCTACCAATCCCTCCACTGACCTCCATTCAGTGTCCTCCACCCCTCTCTACCAATCCCTCCACTGACCTCCATTCAGTGTCCTCCACCCCTCTCTACCAATCCCTCCACTGACCTCCATTCAGTGTCCTCCACCCCTCTCTACCAATCCCTCCACTGACCTCCATTCAGTGTCCTCCACCCCTCTCTACCAATCCCTCCACTGACCTCCATTCAGTGTCCTCCACCCCTCTCTACCAATCCCTCCACTGACCTCCATTCAGTGTCCTCCACCCCTCTCTACCAATCCCTCCACTGACCTCCATTCAGTGTCCTCCACCCCTCTCTACCAATCCCTCCACTGACCTCCATTCAGTGTCCTCCACCCCTCTCTACCAATCCCTCCACTGACCTCCATTCAGTGTCCTCCACCCCTCTCTACCAATCCCTCCACTGACCTCCATTCAGCCTCCATTCAGTGTCCTCCACCCCTCTCTACCAATCCCTCCACTGACCTCCATTCAGTGTCCTCCACCCCTCTCTACCAATCCCTCCACTGACCTCCATTCAGTGTCCTCCACCCCTCTCTACCAATCCCTCCACTGACCTCCATTCAGTGTCCTCCACCCCTCTCTACCAATCCCTCCACTGACCTCCATTCAGTGTCCTCCACCCCTCTCTACCAATCCCTCCACTGACCTCCATTCAGTGTCCTCCACCCCTCTCTACCAATCCCTCCACTGACCTCCATTCAGTGTCCTCCACCCCTCTCTACCAATCCCTCCACTGACCTCCATTCAGTGTCCTCCACCCCTCTCTACCAATCCCTCCACTGACCTCCATTCAGTGTCCTCCACCCCTCTCTACCAATCCCTCCACTGACCTCCATTCAGTGTCCTCCACCCCTCTCTACCAATCCCTCCACTGACCTCCATTCAGTGTCCTCCACCCCTCTCTACCAATCCCTCCACTGACCTCCATTCAGTGTCCTCCACCCCTCTCTACCAATCCCTCCACCCCTCTCTACCAATCCCTCCACTGACCTCCATTCAGTGTCCTCCACCCCTCTCTACCAATCCCTCCACTGACCTCCATTCAGTGTCCTCCACTCCTCTCTACCAATCCCTCCACCCCTCTCTACCAATCCCTCCACTGACCTCCATTCAGTGTCCTCCACTCCTCTCTACCAATCCCTCCACCCCTCTCTACCAATCCCCCCACTGACCTCCATTCAGTGTCCTCCACCCCTCTCTGCCAATCCCTCCACTGACCTCCATTCAGTGTCCTCCACCCCTCTCTACCAATCCCTCCACTGGTCTCCATCCCTCTACCAATCCCTCCACTGGCCTCCATTCAGTGTCCTCCACCCCTCTCTGCCAATCCCTCCACTGACCTCCATTCAGTGTCCTCCACCCCTCTCTACCAATCCCTCCACTGACCTCCATTCAGTGTCCTCCACCCCTCTCTACCAATCCCTCCACTGACCTCCATTCAGTGTCCTCCACCCCTCTCTACCAATCCCTCCACTGACCTCCATTCAGTGTCCTCCACCTCTCTACCAATCCCTCCACTGACCTCCATTCAGTGTCCTCCACCCCTCTCTACCAATCCCTCCACTGACCTCCATTCAGTGTCCTCCACCCCTCTCTACCAATCCCTCCACTGACCTCCATTCAGTGTCCTCCACCCCTCTCTACCAATCCCCCCACTGACCTCCATTCAGTGTCCTCCACCCCTCTCTACCAATCCCTCCACTGACCTCCATTCAGTGTCCTCCACCCCTCTCTACCAATCCCTCCACTGACCTCCATTCAGTGTCCTCCACCCCTCTCTACCAATCCCTCCACTGACCTCCATTCAGTGTCCTCCACCCCTCTCTACCAATCCCTCCACTGACCTCCATTCAGTGTCCTCCACCCCTCTCTACCAATCCCTCCACTGACCTCCATTCAGTGTCCTCCACCCCTCTCTACCAATCCCTCCACTGACCTCCATTCAGTGTCCTCCACCCCTCTCTACCAATCCCTCCACTGACCTCCATTCAGTGTCCTCCACCCCTCTCTACCAATCCCTCCACTGACCTCCATTCAGTGTCCTCCACCTCTCTACCAATCCCTCCACTGGCCTCCATTCAGTGTCCTCCACCTCTCTACCAATCCCTCCACTGACCTCCATTCAGTGTCCTCCACCCCTCTCTACCAATCCCTCCACTGACCTCCATTCAGTGTCCTCCACCCCTCTCTACCAATCCCTCCACTGACCTCCATTCAGTGTCCTCCACTCCTCTCTACCAATCCCTCCACTGGTCTCCATTCAGTGTCCTCCACTGACCTCCATTCAGTGTCCTCCACCCCTCTCTACCAATCCCTCCACTGACCTCCATTAGGTGTCCTCCACCCCTCTCTACCAATCCCCCCACCGACCTCCATTAGGTGTCCTCCACCCCTCTCTACCAATCCCCCCACCGACCTCCATTCAGTGTCCTCCACCCCTCTCTACCAATCCCTCCACTGACCTCCATTCAGTGTCCTCCACCCCTCTCTACCAATCCCCCACTGACCTCCATTCAGTGTCCTCCACCCCTCTCTACCAATCCCTCCACTGACCTCCATTCAGTGTCCTCCACCCCTCTCTACCAATCCCTCCACTGACCTCCATTCAGTGTCCTCCACCCCTCTCTACCAATCCCTCCACTGACCTCCATTCAGTGTCCTCCACCCCTCTCTACCAATCCCTCCACTGACCTCCATTCAGTGTCCTCCACCCCTCTCTACCAATCCCTCCACTGACCTCCATTCAGTGTCCTCCACTCCTCTCTACCAATCCCTCCACTGACCTCCATTCAGTGTCCTCCACCCCTCTCTACCAATCCCTCCACTGACCTCCATTCAGTGTCCTCCACTCCTCTCTACCAATCCCTCCACTGACCTCCATTCAGTGTCCTCCACCCCTCTCTACCAATCCTTCCACTGACCTCCATTCAGTGTCCTCCACCCCTCTCCACCAATCCCTCCACTGACCTCCATTCAGTGTCCTCCACCCCTCTCTACCAATCCCTCCACTGACCTCCATTCAGTGTCCTCCACCCCTCTCTACCAATCCCTCCACTGACCTCCATTCAGTGTCCTCCACCCCTCTCTACCAATCCCTCCACTGACCTCCATTCAGTGTCCTCCACCCCTCTCCACCAATCCCTCCACTGACCTCCATTCAGTGTCCTCCACCCCTCTCTACCAATCCCTCCACTGACCTCCATTCAGTGTCCTCCACCCCTCTCTACCAATCCCTCCACTGACCTCCATTCAGTGTCCTCCACCCCTCTCTGCCAATCCCTCCACTGACCTCCATTCAGTGTCCTCCACTCCTCTCTACCAATCCCTCCACTGACCTCCATTCAGTGTCCTCCACCCCTCTCTACCAATCCCTCCACTGACCTCCATTCAGTGTCCTCCACTCCTCTCTACCAATCCCTCCACTGACCTCCATTCAGTGTCCTCCGCCCCTCTCTACCAATCCCTCCATGACCTCCATTCAGTGTCCTCCGCCCCTCTCTACCAATCCCTCCATGACCTCCATTCAGTGTCCTCCACCCCTCTCTACCAATCCCCCCACTGACCTCCATTCAGTGTCCTCCGCCCCTCTCTACCAATCCCTCCACTGACCTCCATTCAGTGTCCTCCACCCCTCTCTACCAATCCCCCCACTGACCTCCATTCAGTGTCCTCCGCCCCTCTCTACCAATCCCCCCACTGACCTCCATTCAGTGTCCTCCACCCCTCTCTACCAATCCCCCCACTGACCTCCATTCAGTGTCCTCCACCCCTCTCTACCAATCCCTCCACTGACCTCCATTCAGTGTCCTCCACTGACCTCCATTCAGTGTCCTCCACCCCTCTCTGCCAATCTAGATACATTGTCCAGGTCTTCTCCAAAGCCTCTCCCATCCTCTGGAACTTCCTGCCCCAATCTGTGTCACTACCTCCTCCTTTGTCCAGAGAGGCCTATCCGACACCCCACCCAAAGAACTGTACTTTTATTTTCTCCATCAGCCCACCCCCTACAGCTATCACCTTTTTTTGTATCACTTACCCCTCCCTCCTTTAGATTGTAAGCTCTCAGGGCTCTCTGATTCCTTCTGTATTGATTTGTATTGTCACTCAGCTGTCTGTTGTAAAGTGCTGCGCAAACTGTTGGCGCTCTATAAATCCTGTATAATAAAATCAGTTCTCATGTCACTCTGCAGGTGCCGGAGACCAGAGCTTGTTCACCTCCGTTTATTCCACCCTGACTCAGCAACTGCCCCGAGAGCCGATGGAATGGAGGAGGTGAGCGCCCCCTACTGATCTACATCACCGTGTTCTCTGTATTTATATTGTCTGCTGGTTACCCATGGCTTTATATCTGGTGCACAGGCCGCCTCTGCTCTCGCTGCCGTCCCCCGCGCTGTGTGTCCCCCCTCTGCTCTCGCTGCCGTCCCCCGCGCGGTATACCCCCCTCTGCTCTCGCTGCCGTCCCCCGCGCGGTATACCCCCCTCTGCTCTCGCTGCCGTCCCCCCTCTGCTCTCGCTGCCGTCCCCCGCGCGGTATACCCCTCTCTGCTCTCGCTGCCGTCCCCCGCGCGGTATACCCCTCTCTGCTCTCGCTGCCGTCCCCCTCGCGGTATACCCCCCTCTGCTCTCGCTGCCGTCCCCCGCGCGGTATACCCCCCTCTGCGCTCGCTGCCGTCCCCCGCGCTGTGTGTCCCCCTTCTGCTCTCGCTGCCGTCCCCCTCGCGGTATACCCCTCTCTGCTCTCGCTGCCGTCCCCCGCGCGGTATACCCCTCTCTGCTCTCGCTGCCGTCCCCCGCGCTGTGTGTCCCCCCTCTGCTCTCGCTGCCGTCCCCCGCGCTGTGTGTCCCCCCTCTGCTCTCGCTGCCGTCCCCCGCGTGGTATACCCCCCTCTGCTCTCGCTGCCGTCCCCCCTCTGCGCACACTGCCGTCCCCCGCGCGGTATACCCCCCTCTGCTCTCGCTGCCGTCCCCCCTCTGCGCTCACTGCCGTCCCCCGCGCGGTATACCCCCCTCTGCTCTCGCTGCCGTCCCCCACGCGGTATACCCCCCTCTGCTCTCGCTGCCGTCCCCCACGCGGTATACCCCCCTCTGCTCTCGCTGCCGTCCCCCGCGTGGTATACCCCCCTCTGCTATCGCTGCCGTCCCCCCTCTGCGCTCACTGCCGTCCCCCGCGCGGTATACCCCCCTCTGCTCTCGCTGCCGTCCCCCCTCTGCGCTCACTGCCGTCCCCCGCGCGGTATACCCCCCTCTGCTCTCGCTGCCGTCCCCCACGCGGTATACCCCCCTCTGCTCTCGCTGCCGTCCCCCACGCGGTATACCCCCCTCTGCTCTCGCTGCCGTCCCCCACGCGGTATACCCCCCTCTGCTCTCGCTGCCGTTCCCCACGCGGTATACCCCCCTCTGCTCTCGCTGCCGTTCCCCACGCGGTATACCCCCTCTGCTCTCGCTGCCGTTCCCCACGCGGTATACCCCCCTCTGCTCTCGCTGCCGTCCCCCACGCGGTATACCCCCCTCTGCTCTCGCTGCCGTCCCCCACGCGGTATACCCCCCTCTGCTCTCGCTGCCGTCCCCCACGCGGTATACCCCCCTCTGCTCTCGCTGCCGTCCCCCACGCGGTATACCACCCTCTGCTCTCGCTGCCGTCCCACGCACTGTGTGTCCAACCCTCTGCGCTCGCTGCCTTCCCCCGCGCGGTATATCCCCCTCTGCGCTCGCTGCCGTCCCCCGCGCTGTGTGTCCCCCCTCTGCTCTCGCTACCGTCCCCCACGCGGTATACCCCCCTCTGCTCTCGCTGCCGTCCCCCACGCGGTATACCACCCTCTGCTCTCGCTGCCGTCCCACGCACTGTGTGTCCAACCCTCTGCGCTCGCTGCCGCCCCCCGCGCGGTATATCCCCCTCTGCGCTCGCTGCCGTCCCCCGCGTGGTATACCCCCCTCTGCTCTCGCTGCCGTCCCCCCTCTGCTCTCGCTGCTGTCCCCCCTCTGCTCTCGCTGCCGTCCCCCGCGCTGTGTGTCCCCCCTCTGCTCTCGCTGCCGTCCCCCGCGCGGTATACCCCCCTCTGCTCTCGCTGCCGTCCCCCGCGCGGTATACCCCCCTCTGCTCTCGCTGCCGTCCCCCGCGCGGTATACCCCTCTCTGCTCTCGCTGCCGTCCCCCGCGCGGTATACCCCTCTCTGCTCTCGCTGCCGTCCCCCTCGCGGTATACCCCCCTCTGCTCTCGCTGCCGTCCCCCGCGCGGTATACCCCCCTCTGCGCTCGCTGCCGTCCCCCGCGCTGTGTGTCCCCCTTCTGCTCTCGCTGCCGTCCCCCTCGCGGTATACCCCTCTCTGCTCTCGCTGCCGTCCCCCGCGCGGTATACCCCTCTCTGCTCTCGCTGCCGTCCCCCGCGCTGTGTGTCCCCCCTCTGCTCTCGCTGCCGTCCCCCGCGCTGTGTGTCCCCCCTCTGCTCTCGCTGCCGTCCCCCGCGTGGTATACCCCCCTCTGCTCTCGCTGCCGTCCCCCCTCTGCGCACACTGCCGTCCCCCGCGCGGTATACCCCCCTCTGCTCTCGCTGCCGTCCCCCCTCTGCGCTCACTGCCGTCCCCCGCGCGGTATACCCCCCTCTGCTCTCGCTGCCGTCCCCCACGCGGTATACCCCCCTCTGCTCTCGCTGCCGTCCCCCACGCGGTATACCCCCCTCTGCTCTCGCTGCCGTCCCCCGCGTGGTATACCCCCCTCTGCTATCGCTGCCGTCCCCCCTCTGCGCTCACTGCCGTCCCCCGCGCGGTATACCCCCCTCTGCTCTCGCTGCCGTCCCCCCTCTGCGCTCACTGCCGTCCCCCGCGCGGTATACCGCCCTCTGCTCTCGCTGCCGTTCCCCACGCGGTATACCCCCCTCTGCTCTCGCTGCCGTCCCCCACGCGGTATACCCCCCTCTGCTCTCGCTGCCGTCCCCCACGCGGTATACCCCCCTCTGCTCTCGCTGCCGTCCCCCACGCGGTATACCCCCCTCTGCTCTCGCTGCCGTCCCCCCCGCGGTATACCACCCTCTGCTCTCGCTGCCGTCCCACGCACTGTGTGTCCAACCCTCTGCGCTCGCTGCCTTCCCCCGCGCGGTATATCCCCCTCTGCGCTCGCTGCCGTCCCCCGCGCTGTGTGTCCCCCCTCTGCTCTCGCTACCGTCCCCCACGCGGTATATCCCCCTCTGCGCTCGCTGCCGTCCCCCGTGCTGTGTGTCCCCCCCCTCTGCGCTCGCTGCCGTCCCCCGCGCGGTATATCCCCCTCTGCTCTCGCTGCCGTCCCCCGCGCTGTGTCCCCCCCCCTCTGCTCTCGCTGCCGTCCCCCGCGCGGTATATCCCCCTCTGCGCTCGCTGCCGTCCCCCGCGCGGTATATCCCCTCTGCGCTCGCTGCCGTCCCCCGCGCTGTGTGTCCCCCCTCTGCGCTCGCTCGCCGTCCCCCGCGCTGTGTGTCCCCCCTCTGCGCTCGCTCGCCGTCCCCCGCGCTGTGTGTCCCCCTCTCTGCGCTCGCTGCCGTCCCCCGCGCTGTGTGTCCCCCCTCTGCGCTCGCTGCCGTCCCCGCGCTGTGTGTCCCCCCTCTGCGCTCGCTGCCGTCCCCCGCGCGGTGTGTCCCCCCCTCTGCTCTCGCTGCTGTCCCCCGCGCGGTATACCCCCTCTGCTCTCGCTGCTGTCCCCCGCGCGGTATACCCCCCTCTGCTCTCGCTGCCGTCCCCCGCGCGGTATACCCCCCCTCTGCTCTCGCTGCCGTCCCCCGCGCTGTGTGTCCCCCCTCTGCTCTCGCTACCGTCCCCCGCGCTGTGTCCCCCCCCTCTGCTCTCGCTGCCGTCCCCCGTGCTGTGTGTCCCCCCCCTCTGCGCTCGCTGCCGTCCCCCGCGCGGTATATCCCCCTCTGCTCTCGCTGCCGTCCCCCGCGCTGTGTGTCCCCCCTCTGCTCTCGCTGCCGTCCCCCGCGCTGTGTCCCCCCCCCCCCTCTGCTCTCGCTGCCGTCCCCCACGCTGTGTGTCCCCCCCTCTGCGCTCGCTGCTGTCCCCCACGCGGTATATCCCCCTCTGCGCTCGCTGCCCGCCCCCCCCGATGTGTGTCCGCCCTCTGCTCTCGCTGCCGTCCCCCGCACGGTATATCCCCCTCTGCGCTCGCTGCCGTCCCCCGCGCTGTGTGTCCCCCCTCTGCTCTCGCTGCCGTCCCCCGCGCTGTGTGTCCCCCCCTCTGCGCTCGCTGCCGTCCCCCACGCGGTATATCCCCCTCTGCGCTCGCTGCCGCCCCCCGCGATGTGTGTCCGCCCTCTGCTCTCGCTGCCGTCCCCCGCGCGGTATATCCCCCTCTGCGCTCGCTGCCTTCCCCCGCGCGGTATATCCCCCTCTGCGCTCGCTGCCGTCCCCCGCGCTGTGTGTCCCCCCCTCTGCTCTCGCTGCCGTCCCCCGCGCTGTGTGTCCCCCCCTCTGCGCTCGCTGCCGTCCCCCGCGCTGTGTGTCCCCCCCTCTGCGCTCGCTGCCGTCCCCCCTCTGTGATACTTAATATTCTTTTTCGGTCTCTTTCTTGTATACCATCTCCCCTCCTCCATCACCACTGTTTGCTCTTTCCCTCTTTAGCCCTAAATCTCTCTGCTCAGATCTTCTCACCATTTTTCTTTTTTCCTCCAGGTCATATGGACGAGCTCCAAAGATGATCCACCTAGAGTCAAATTTTGTCCAGTTTAAGGAGGAGCTTCTTCCGAAGGAGGGAAACAAAGCGCTGCTCACCTTTCCTTTTCTACACATCTACTGGACTGAATGTTGTGTAAGTCATGTTGGGGTGCAGCATGTGTGTTGTAGGGCAAGTGACCGGGGGAGCTACATGTTCAACATCAGTCATCGTATGTAGTGGTATAGGGATGTCATCTGTTCTGGGACATGGGGGTCCTCAGGAGATATAATCTGCCCTCCAGCATCGGGAGTCTATGCGGCAATGTCCTCTGTCCTCGGGTGTCTCTGTAGAGTTGTCCTCAGGCATTAAGTGACTCTCCAGAAATGCCGTCTGTCCTAGCAAAGAACAAGGAGAAGCGCACCACTTCAGGCAGAATCGGGTGCAGACCTCGGCTCACCACCATGGAAGATGAATAAAACAAGAAATTGGTCGCACACGGGAACTCCAACTTTTAACTTGCAGCTATTACCTTATGTACCACCACCCCCTTTAGAATGTAAGCTCTACGAGCCGGGCCCTCCCGTCCCTTCTGTATTGAATTGTACTGTAATTGTGCTCCCCCCTATACATTGTGAGGAGGAATCGCGATTCCCCCTGGATATGCTGAGACGATATGGGTTCTTGTCAAGAGATGTCATCCATCATGGGGTGTTTCTCTGGTGACATCCATACTGCGGAATCATGGGTTCCTGTCTAGAGATATCCGTTGTGGGGCATCATGGGTCTCTCTGGAGATGTCATCCATCCTGTGGAACTATAGGTCTCTCCAGAAAGGTCTGACTTGGCGGTGTCTTGGGTCTTGCTAGAGATGGCATCCTAGCTTTTGGAACTGTAGGTCTCTGGAGATGTCAACCATCCTGAGGAATCATGGATTTTTGTCTAGACATGGCATCCATTCATGGGTATCATGGGTCTTTCCAGAAATGTCTACCGTCAGGCGGTTTCTTAAGTCTCGCTGGAGATGGAATCCCTTCTTTGGAACTATGGGTCTCGCTGGAGATGTCATACATACTGTGGAATTATGGGTCTCTGTCTAGAGATGGCATCTATTGTAAGGAATCGTGGCTCACTCTGGAGCTTGTCATCCATCCTGTGGAACTATGGGTCTCTCCAGAAATGGCTACCATCTGGCAGGTGTCATAGGCCTCTCTAGAGATGGCATAATGGGTCTCTGGGGATGCCATCCATCCTGTGGAACCATTTGTCTCTGTCTAGAGATGGCATCTATTGTGGGGCATCATGGGTCTCTCTCTGGAGAGGTCACCCTGGGTCTCTCTAGAGATGGCATCCCATCTTTTGGAACCGAGCGTCTCTCTGGAGATGTCATACATGCTGTGGAATTATGGGTCTCTCCAGAAATACCTACCATCTGGCAGGTGTCTTGGGTCTCTCTAGAGATGGCATCCCATCTTTAGGAACCATGGGTCTTTTGGAGATGTCAACTATGCTGAGGAATCATGGATTTTTATCTAGAGATGGCATCCATTGTGGGGCATCATGGGTCTCTCCAGGTGTCATCTGTCTTGTGGAAATATAGGTCTCTGCAGAAATGTCTACCATCTGGCGGTGTCTTAAGTCTCTAGAGATGGCATCTTGTGGAACCATGGGTCTCTCTAGAGATGGCATCTTGTGGAACCATGGGTCTCTCTAGAGGTGGCATCTTGTGGAACCATGGGTCTCTCTAGAGGTGGCATCTTGTGGAACCATGGGTCTCTCTAGAGGTGGCATCTTGTGGAACCATGGGTCTCTCTAGAGGTGGCATCTTGTGGAACCATGGGTCTCTCTAGAGGTGGCATCTTGTGGAACCATGGGTCTCTCTAGAGGTGGCATCTTGTGGAACCATGGGTCTCTCTAGAGGTGGCATCTTGTGGAACCATGGGTCTCTCTAGAGGTGGCATCTTGTGGAACCATGGGTCTCTCTAGAGGTGGCATCTTGTGGAACCATGGGTCTCTCTAGAGGTGGCATCTTGTGGAACCATGGGTCTCTCTAGAGGTGGCATCTTGTGGAACCATGGGTCTCTCTAGAGGTGGCATCTTGTGGAACCATGGGTCTCTCTAGAGGTGGCATCTTGTGGAACCATGGGTCTCTCTAGAGGTGGCATCTTGTGGAACCATGGGTCTCTCTAGAGGTGGCATCTTGTGGAACCATGGGTCTCTCTAGAGGTGGCATCTTGTGGAACCATGGGTCTCTCTAGAGGTGGCATCTTGTGGAACCATGGGTCTCTCTGTAGAGGTGGCATCTTGTGGAACCATGGGTCTCCCTAGAGGTGGAATCATGGGTCTCCCTAGAGGTGGCATCTTGTGGAACCATGGGTCTCTCTAGAGGTGGCATCTTGTGGAACCATGGGTCTCTCTAGAGGTGGCATCTTGTGGAACCATGGGTCTCTCTAGAGGTGGCATCTTGTGGAACCATGGGTCTCTCTAGAGGTGGCATCTTGTGGAACCATGGGTCTCTCTAGAGGTGGCATCTTGTGGAACCATGGGTCTCTCTAGAGGTGGCATCTTGTGGAACCATGGGTCTCTCTAGAGGTGGCATCTTGTGGAACCATGGGTCTCTCTAGAGGTCTCTTGTGGAACCATGGGTCTCTCTAGGTGGCATCTTGTGGAACCATGGGTCTCTCTAGAGGTGGCATCTTGTGGAACCATGGGTCTCTCTAGAGGTGGCATCTTGTGGAACCATGGGTCTCTCTAGAGGTGGCATCTTGTGGAACCAGGTCTCTCTAGAGGTGGCATCTTGTGGAACCATGGGTCTCTCTAGAGGTGGCATCTTGTGGAACCATGGGTCTCTCTAGAGGTGGCATCTTGTGGAACCATGGGTCTCTCTAGAGGTGGCATCTTGTGGAACCATTGGTCTCTCTGTAGAGGTGGCATCTTGTGGAACCATGGGTCTCCCTAGAGGTGGAATCATGGGTCTCCCTAGAGGTGGCATCTTGTGGAACCATGGGTCTCTCTAGAGGTGGCATCTTGTGGAACCATGGGTCTCTCTAGAGGTGGCATCTTGTGGAACCATGGGTCTCTCTAGAGGTGGCATCTTGTGGAACCATGGGTCTCTCTAGAGGTGGCATCTTGTGGAACCATGGGTCTCTCTAGAGGTGGCATCTTGTGGAACCATTGGTCTCTCTAGAGGTGGCATCCATACAAATATCCTTTTGGTTATTTTCACTTTTGTATGTCAAAAAACTGGCCAGAAAATGAGCTTGGCACAAATGAGAGGAATGTCGGTTCTAAGTCGCCACACACGTCCAGATTAGTTGGGACTTTTCAGGAACGGTTATGTGTAGATACAGTAGAAGAAGCATGTCCTGGGCCTCACTCTGATTACTGGAGGGGGTTTGGTTCTAAAAGCCCCCCTCACCTGTTTAGTTATGCCTTCATGCCAGGTCATGAGCCCCCGGGTCCTATATCCTCTATGTATGGGTGTCACACCATGTAATGCAGTTTATGGAGGATATCGGGGTCATGAGCCCACCCAACCCCCCCCCCCCGGGTCCTATATCCTCTATGTATGGGTGTCACACCATGTAATGCAGTTTATGGAGGATATCGGGGTCATGAGACCCCCCCCCCTCCCCCGGTCCTATATCCTCTATGTATGGGTGTCACACCATGTAATGCAGTTTATGGAGGATATCGGGGTCATGAGACCCCCCCCTCCCCCGGTCCTATCTCCTCTATGTATGTGTGTCACACCATGTAATGCAGTTTATGGAGGATATCGGGAGGAACCTCCAGCGGTAATCTGTGTGCACGGAAGAGATCGCCTCTCTGTGTATCTGAGCTCCGGAGTTTCCCACACCGGGGTGGGCCGCGTCTCTGGGATTCCCGCAGTTTGGGTCGGCGGGGTCAGGAGTCTCCTGTGAGGTCAGGATGGGGGGAGGGGCGAGAGGACGCAGGATTTGGCAGTGACGTACTGTTAGTGTCACTTCATGTATAAAGGCGCAGACTGCGTCCATATTACCTCCATACCGAGCCGAGATCTGTGTGGAGAGACGCGTATATACCGAGCCGAGATCTGTGTGGAGAGACGCGTATATACAGGAGGTCTGTATACAGGTATATAGGGGGTGTGTGTATACAGGAGGTCTGTATACTGGTATATAGGGGGTGTGAGCTGTGGAGGTTTGTATACTGGTATATAGGGGGTGTGTGTATACAGGAGGTCTGTATACAGGTATATAGGGGGTGTGTGTATACAGGAGGTCTGTATACTGGTATATAGGGGGTGTGTGTATACAGGAGGTCTGTATACTGGTATATAGGGGGTGTGTGTATACAGGAGGTCTGTATACGGTATATAGGGTGTGTGTGTATATACAGAAGGTCTGTATACTGGTATATAGGAGATGTGTGTATATACAGGGGGTCTGTAAACTGGTATATAGGGGGTGTGTATATACAGGAGGTCTGTATACTGGTATATAGGGGGTGTGTGTATACAGGAGGTCTGTATTCTGGTATAGAGGAGGTGTGTATATACAGGAGGTTTGTATACTGGTATATAGGGGGTGTGAGCTGTGTGTATATATGGGAGGATCTCTGACTCTATAGGGGAAATGTATATGTAGAAGATCGGTATGTAGAATGTTCCCTAATGAGTTGCCTCCTCCTCTCAGGACACAGAGGTATATAAAGCCTCCACCAAGGATGACGTCACCAAGTGGCAGAACGCTCTGCGGGCTCACGGCTCCACCGATTGGCTGATTGTGGTCGTTGAGAGTGAAGCGAAGAAGAAGAACAAAACCAACATCCTCCCGCGGACCTCCATCGCAGACAAGATCCGTAGTGACTTCTGTAACAAGCAGAGCGACAGGTGAGGGCAGATTCCTGCTAGATAGGTGGTAAGTGCTTAAGGGTTATGCTAGGTGAGAGGTAGGGCTGGAGCTCTGTGGTTGGTGGAGCTCTGTGGTTGGTGGAGCTCTGTGGTTGGTGGAGCTCTGTGGTTGGTGGGTAGATGTGGTAGGGGAAGCTCTGTGGTTGTTTGGTGGGGTAAGGGAAACTCTGGTTGGTGGAGCTCTGTGGTTGGTAGGTAGGTAAAGCTCTATGGTTGGTTGGTAGGTAGGTAAAGCTCTATGGTTGGTCAGTGTAATAAATGAGACTCTGGTTGGGTAGGTGTGGTATATGAGGCTCTGGTTGGGTAGGTGTGGTATATGAGGCTCTGTGGTTGGGTAGGTGTGGTATATGAGGCTCTGTGGTTGAGTAGGTATGGTATATGAGGTTCTGTGGTTGAGTAGGTATGGTATATGAGGCTCTGTGGTTGGGTGGGTGTGGTATATGAGGCTCTGTGGTTGGGTGGGTGTGGTATATGAGGCTCTGTGGTTGGGTGGGTGTGGTATATGAGGCTCTGTGGTTGAGTAGGTATAGTATATGAGGCTCTGTGGTTGAGTGGGTGTGGAATATGAGGCTCTGTGGTTGGGTGGGTGTGGTATATGAGGCTCTGTGGTTGGGTGGGTGTGGTATATGAGGCTTTGTGGTTGGGTGGGTGTGGTATATGAGGCTCTGGGGTTGGGTGGGTGTGGTATCTGAGGCTCTGGGGTTGGGTGGGTGTGGTATATGAGGCTCTGGGGTTGGGTGGGTGTGGTATATGAGGCTCTGGGGTTGGGTGGGTGTGGTATATGAGGCTCTGTGGTTGGGTGGGTGTGGTATATGAGGCTCTGTGGTTGGGTGGGTGTGGTATATGAGGCTCTGTGGTTGGGTGGGTGTGGTATATGAGGCTCTGTGGTTGGGTGGGTGTGGTATATGAGGCTCTGTGGTTGGGTGGGTGTGGTATATGAGGCTCTGTGGTTGGGTGGGTGTGGTATATGAGGCTCTGTGGTTGGGTGGGTGTGGTATATAGGCTCTGTGGTTGGGTGGGTGTGGTATATGAGGCTCTGTGGTGGGTGGGTATATGGCTCTGTGTGGTAGGTGTGGAATATGAGGCTCTGTGGTTGGGTGGGTGTGGTATATGAGGCTCTGTGGTTGGGTGGGTGTGGTATATGAGGCTCTGTGGTTGGGTGGGTGTGGTATATGAGGCTCTGTGGTTGGGTGGGTGTGGTATATGAGGCTCTGTGGTTGGGTGGGTGTGGTATATGAGGCTCTGTGGTTGGGTAGGTGTGGTATATGAGGCTCTGGTTGGGTGGGTGTGGTATATGAGGCTCTGTGGTTGGGTGGGTGTGGTATATGAGGCTCTGTGGTTGGGTGGGTGTGGTATATGAGGCTCTGTGGTTGGGTGGGTGTGGTATATGAGGCTCTGTGGTTGGGTGGGTGTGGTATATGAGGCTCTGTGGTTGGGTGGGTGTGGTATATGAGGCTCTGTGGTTGGGTGGGTGTGGTATATGAGGCTCTGTGGTTGGGTGGGTGTGTATATGAGGCTCTGTGGTTGGGTGGGTGTGGTATATGAGGCTCTGTGGTTGGGTGGGTGTGGTATATGAGGCTCTGTGGTTGGGTGGGTGTGGTATATGAGGCTCTGTGGTTGGGTGGGTGTGGTATATGAGGCTCTGTGGTTGGGTGGGTGTGGTATATGAGGCTCTGGTTGGGTGGGTGTGGTATATGAGGCTCTGTGGTTGGGTGGGTGTGGTATATGAGGCTCTGTGGTTGGGTGGGTGTGGTATATGAGGCTCTGTGGTTGGGTGGGTGTGGTATATGAGGCTCTGTGGTTGGGTGGGTGTGGTATATGAGGCTCTGTGGTTGGGTGGGTGTGGTATATGAGGCTCTGTGGTTGGGTGGGTGTGGTATATGAGGCTCTGTGGTTGGGTGGGTGTGGTATATGAGGCTCTGTGGTTGGGTGGGTGTGGTATATGAGGCTCTGTGGTTGGGTGGGTGTGGTATATGAGGCTCTGTGGTTGGGTGGGTGTGGTATATGAGGCTCTGTGGTTGGGTGGGTGTGGTATATGAGGCTCTGTGGTTGGGTGGGTGTGGTATATGAGGCTCTGTGGTTGGGTGGGTGTGGTATATGAGGCTCTGTGGTTGGGTGGGTGTGGTATATGAGGCTCTGTGGTTGGGTGGGTGTGGTATATGAGGCTCTGTGGTTGGGTGGGTGTGGTATATGAGGCTCTGGTTGGGTGGGTGTGGTATATGAGGCTCTGTGGTTGGGTGTGGTATATGAGGCTCTGTGGTTGGGTGTGGTATATGAGGCTCTGTGGTTGGGTGGGTGTGGTATATGAGGCTCTGTGGTTGGTGGGTAGTTGTGGAGGAGGATACAAGGATTTCTTTGGTCTCCTCAGGTGTATGGTTCTGGTGGACCCCCTGAAGGAAACTTCCCGCTCCCAGGAGTCCTGGTCTCTCTTCCTGTCCAAACTGCGCACATTGCTGCTAACGTCCTTCACCCGAAACCTGGGACACTTCGAGGATGAGATGAGGACTCTGCGAGAGAAGAGGACCGAGCCGGGGTGGAGCTTCTGTGACTATTTCATGGTGCAGGTACCGCCCCTCTACATCACCTGACACCTCCCCCTCCTCCTATAGAGGGCACGGTGTCCCCCCTCCACCTATAGAGGGCACGGTGTCCCCCCTCCACCTATAGAGGGCACGGTGTCCCCCCTCCACCTATAGAGGGCACGGCGTTCCCCCCTCCACCTATAGAGGGCACGGCGTTCCCCCCTTCCCCCCTCCACCTCTAGAGGGCACGGCGTTCCCCCCTCCACCTATAGAGGGCACGGCGTTCCCCCCTCCACCTATAGAGGGCACGGCGTTCCCCCCTCCACCTATAGAGGGCACGGCGTTCCCCCCTCCACCTATAGAGGGCACGGCGTTCCCCCCCCCCTCCACCTATAGAGGGCACGGCGTTCCCCCCCTCCACCTATAGAGGGCACGGCGTTCCCCCCCCTCCACCTATAGAGGGCACGGTGTTCCCCCCCCCTCCTCTCCACCTATAGAGGGCACGGTGTTCCCCCCCCCCCCTCCTCTCCACCTATAGAGGGCACGGTGTTCCCCCCCCCCCTCCTCTCCACCTATAGAGGGCACGGTGTTCCCCCCCTCCTCTCCACCTATAGAAGGCACGGTGTTCCCCCCCTCCTCTCCACCTACAGAGGGCACGGTGTTCCCCCCCCTCCTCTCCACCTATAGAGGGCACGGTGTTCCCCCCCCCCTCCTCTCCACCTATAGAGGGCACGGTGTTCCCCCCCCTCCTCTCCACCTACAGAGGGCACGGTGTTCCCCCCCTCCTCTCCACCTACAGAGGGCACGGTGTTCCCCCCCTCCTCTCCACCTACAGAGGGCACGGTGTTCCCCCCCCTCCTCTCCACCTACAGAGGGCACGGTGTTCCCCCCTCCTCTCCACCTACAGAGGGCACGGTGTTCCCCCCCTCCTCTCCACCTACAGAGGGCACGGTGTTCCCCCCCCCCTCTCCACCTATAGAGGGCACGGTGTCCCCCCCCCTCTCCACCTATAGAGGGCACGGTGTCCCCCCCCCTCTCCACCTATAGAGGGCACGGTGTCCCCCCCCCTCTCCACCTATAGAGGGCACGGTGTCCCCCCCCCTCTCCACCTATAGAGGGCACGGTGTTCCCCCCCTCCCTCTCCACCCATAGAGGGCACGGTGCCGCCCCCCTCTCCACCTATAGAGGGCACGGTGTTCCCCCCCTCCCCTCCACCCATAGAGGGCACGGTGTTCCCCCCCCCCCCTCCACCTATAGAGGGCACGGCTCCCCCCTCCACCTATAGAGGGCACGGCGTTCCCCCCCTCCCCATAGAGGGCACGGTTCCCCCCCTCCACCTATAGAGGGCACGGCGTTCCCCCCCCCCCCTAGAGGGCACCTCCCCCCCCCTCCACCTATAGAGGGTTCCCCCCCCCTCCTCTCCACTATAGAGGGCGGTGTTCCCCCCCCCCCCCCTCCACCTATAGAGGGTTCCCCCCCCCCCCCTCCTCTCTCCACTATAGAGGGCGGTGTTCCCCCCCCCCCTCCACCTATAGAGGGCACGGCGTTCCCCCCCCCCCTCCACCTATAGAGGGCACGGCGTTCCCCCCCCCCCTCCACCTATAGAGGGCACGGCGTTCCCCCCCCCCCTCCACCTATAGAGGGCACGGTGTTCCCCCCCCCTCCTCTCCACCTATAGAGGGCACGGTGTTCCCCCCCCCCCTCCTCTCCACCTATAGAGGGCACGGTGTTCCCCCCCCCCCCCCTCCTCTCCACCTATAGAGGGCACGGTGTTCCCCCCCTCCTCTCCACCTATAGAAGGCACGGTGTTCCCCCCCTCCTCTCCACCTACAGAGGGCACGGTGTTCCCCCCCCTCCTCTCCACCTATAGAGGGCACGGTGTTCCCCCCCCCTCCTCTCCACCTATAGAGGGCACGGTGTTCCCCCCCCTCCTCTCCACCTACAGAGGGCACGGTGTTCCCCCCCCTCCTCTCCACCTACAGAGGGCACGGTGTTCCCCCCCTCCTCTCCACCTACAGAGGGCACGGTGTTCCCCCCCTCCTCTCCACCTACAGAGGGCACGGTGTTCCCCCCTCCTCTCCACCTACAGAGGGCACGGTGTTCCCCCCCTCCTCTCCACCTACAGAGGGCACGGTGTTCCCCCCCCCCCTCTCCACCTATAGAGGGCACGGTGTTCCCCCCCCCTCTCCACCTATAGAGGGCACGGTGTCCCCCCCCCTCTCCACCTATAGAGGGCACGGTGTCCCCCCCCTCCACCTATAGAGGGCACAGTGTTCCCCCCCCCCCTCTCCACCTATAGAGGGCACGGTGTCCCCCCCCTCTCCACCTATAGAGGGCACGGTGTTCCCCCCCCCCCCCCTCTCCACCCATAGAGGGCACGGTGCCGCCCCCCCTCCTCCACCTATAGAGGGCACGGTGTTCCCCCCCCCCCTCCTCTCCATCTATAGAGGGCACGGTGTTCCCCCCCCCTCCTCTCCACCTATAGAGGGCACGGTGTTCCCCCCCCCCCTCCACCTACAGAGGGCACAGTGTTCCCCCCCTCCTCTCCACCTATAGAGGGCACGGTGTTCCCCCCCCTCCTCTCCACCTACAGAGGGCACGGTGTTCCCCCCCTCCTCTCCACTCTCAGAGGGCACGGTGTTCCCCCCCCCTCTCCACCTATAGAGGGCACGGTGTTCCCCCCCCTCCTCTCCACCTCCCCTAGAGGGCACGGTGTCCCCCCCCCTCTCCAGGGCAGAGGGCACGGTGTTCCCCCCCCCTCCCTCTCCACCTATAGAGGGCACGGTGTTCCCCCCCTCCCTCTCCACCTATAGAGGGCACGGTGTTCCCCCCCCCCTCCTCTCCACCTATAGAGGGCACGGTGTTCCCCCCCCCTCCTCTCCACCTATAGAGGGCACGGTGTTCCCCCCCCTCCTCTCCATCTATAGAGGGCACGGTGTTCCCCCCCCCCTCCTCTCCACCTATAGAGGGCACGGTGTTCCCCCCCCTCCTCTCCACCTATAGAGGGCACGGTGTTCCCCCCCTCCTCTCCACCTACAGAGGGCACGGTGTTCCCCCCCTCCTCTCCACCTACAGAGGGCACGGTGTTCCCCCCCTCCTCTCCACCTACAGAGGGCACGGTGTTCCCCCCCTCCTCTCCACCTACAGAGGGCACGGTGTTCCCCCCCCTCCTCTCCACCTACAGAGGGCACGGTGTTCCCCCCCTCCTCTCCACCTACAGAGGGCACGGTGTTCCCCCCTCCTCTCCACCTACAGAGGGCACGGTGTTCCCCCCCTCCTCTCCACCTACAGAGGGCACGGTGTTCCCCCCCCCCCCTCTCCACCTATAGAGGGCACGGTGTTCCCCCCCCCCCTCTCCACCTACAGAGGGCACGGTGTTCCCCCCCCCTCTCCACCTATAGAGGGCACGGTGTTCCCCCCCCCCCTCTCCACCTATAGAGGGCACGGTGTCCCCCCCCTCTCCACCTATAGAGGGCACGGTGTCCCCCCCCCCTCCTCCACCTATAGAGGGCACGGTGTCCCCCCCCCTCTCCACCTATAGAGGGCACGGTGTTCCCCCCCTCCCTCTCCACCCATAGAGGGCACGGTGCCGCCCCCCCTCCACCTATAGAGGGCACGGTGTTCCCCCCCCTCTCCACCCATAGAGGGCACGGTGTTCCCCCCTCCCTCTCCACCCATAGAGGGCACAGTGTCCCCCCCCTCCACCTATAGAGGGCTATAGAGGGCAGTGTTCCCCCCCTCCTCTCCACCTACAGAGGGCACGGTGTTCCCCCCCTCCCTCCACCTCAGAGGGCACGGTGTTCCCCCCTCCCTATAGAGGGCACGGTGTTCCCCCCCTCCTCCACCTCAGAGGGCACGGTGTTCCCCCCCTCCCTATAGAGGGCACGGTGTTCCCCCCCTCCTCTCCACCTACAGAGGGCCGGTGTTCCCCCCCTCCTCCACCTCAGAGGGCACGGTGTTCCCCCCTCCCTATAGAGGGCACGGTGTCCCCCCTCCCCCCCCAGAGGGCCGGTGTTCCCCCCCCCTCTCCACCTATAGAGGGCACGGTCCCCCCCTCTCCACCTATAGAGGGCACGGTTCCCCCCCCCCCCCCCTATAGAGGGCCGGTGTCCCCCCCCTCTCCACCTATAGAGGGCACGGTGTCCCCCCCTCCCCCCCCTAGAGGGCCTGCCGCCCCCCCTCCACCTATAGAGGGCACGGTGTTCCCCCCCCCTACAGAGGGCACGGTGTTCCCCCCTCCTTCCCCCATAGAGGGCCAGTGTCCCCCCCTCCACCTAGAGGGCCAGTGTTCCCCCCCCTCCCTACTATAGAGGGCACGGTGTTCCCCCCCTCCTCTCCACCTATAGAGGGCACGGTGTTCCCCCCCCCCTCCCTACTATAGAGGGCACGGTGTTCCCCCCCCTCCTCTCCACCTATAGAGGGCACGGTGTTCCCCCCCCCCTCCCTACTATAGAGGGCACGGTGTTCCCCCCCTCCTCTCCACCTACAGAGGGCACGGTGTTCCCCCCCTCCTCTCCACCTACAGAGGGCACGGTGTTCCCCCCTCCTCTCCACCTACAAGGCACGGTGTTCCCCCCCCCCCTCCACCTCAGAGGGCACGGTGTTCCCCCCCTCCCTATACAGAGAGGGTTCCCCCCCTCCTCTCCACCTACAGAAGGCACGGTGTTCCCCCCCCCTCTCCACCTATAGAGGGCACGGTGTTCCCCCCCCCTCTCCACCTATAGAGGGCACGGTGTTCCCCCCCCTCTCCACCTATAGAGGGCACGGTGTCCCCCCCCCTCTCCACCTATAGAGGGCACGGTGTCCCCCCCCTCTCCACCTATAGAGGGCACGGTGTTCCCCCCCCCCTCCTCTCCACCTATAGAGGGCACGGTGTTCCCCCCCCCCTCCTCTCCACCTATAGAGGGCACGGTGTTCCCCCCCCCCTCCTCTCCACCTATAGAGGGCACGGTGTTCCCCCCCCTCCTCTCCACCTACAGAGGGCACGGTGTTCCCCCCCTCCTCTCCACCTACAGAGGGCACGGTGTTCCCCCCCTCCTCTCCACCTACAGAGGGCACGGTGTTCCCCCCCCTCCTCTCCACCTACAGAGGGCACGGTGTTCCCCCCCTCCTCTCCACCTACAGAGGGCACGGTGTTCCCCCCCCTCCTCTCCACCTACAGAAGGCACGGTGTTCCCCCCCCCCTCTCCACCTATAGAGGGCACGGTGTTCCCCCCCCCTCTCCACCTATAGAGGGCACGGTGTCCCCCCCTCTCCACCTATAGAGGGCACAGTGTTCCCCCCCCCCTCTCCACCTATAGAGGGCACGGTGTTCCCCCCCTCCCTCTCCACCCATAGAGGGCACAGTGCCGCCCCCCCTCCACCTATAGAGGGCACGGTGTTCCCCCCCCTCTCCACCCATAGAGGGCACGGTGTTCCCCCCTCCCTCTCCACCTATAGAGGGCACGTTGTCCCCCCCCCCCTCTCCATCCATAGAGGGCACGGTGTCCCCCCCCCCCCCTCTCCACCTATAGAGGGCACGGTGTCCCCCCCCCCCCTCCACCTATAGAGGGCACGGTGTTCCCCCCCCTCTCCACCCATAGAGGGCACGTTGTCCCCCCCCCCCCCCCTCTCCACCCATAGAGGGCACGGTGTCCCCCCCCCCCCCCCCCCCCCCTCCACCTATAGAGGGCACGGTGTTCCTTCCTGCACCAGACTGTGCTGCACATAGGCTTCTGTTGGTGGTAGCATGGCTAACCTTGGACTTTTTGTTGTCTCAGGAGGAGTTGGCCTTCGTGTTTGAAATGTTGCAGCAGTTTGAAGATGCGTTGGTTCAGTACGATGAGCTGGACGCTCTTTTCTCGCAGTATGTGCTGAACTTCGGAGCTGGCGGTGAGTGGATAGGTGGTTTTGGTGCTGAATGGAACGATCGGAGGTGTGATGGGCTGGCAAAGCCTCGGTCTGTCGCACTGACCACCTCCTCATTGTTCTCCTGTCCGTTGCCTAGATGGAGCCAATTGGCTGAGCTCGTTTTGCCAGCCGGTTCAGAGTTGGGATGGCCTGTCCTTACGGAAGCCCATAGACATGGAGAAGAGGGATATGATCCAGAAGAGGAGAGCCAATCTCCTGGAGTTACGCAGCTACTTGTTCTCCCGACAGTGCACTTTACTCCTCTTCCTGCAGAGGCCTTGGGAGGTGGCCAACCGGGCCCTGGAGCTTCTTCATAACTGCGTTCAGGAGCTGCGCCTCCTGGAGGTAAGTCCATGTCACCAGTGCTGAAGCTCAGGGGGAGGTATGAGGTCCATCCACCATTATATTCTCCTTCCTGTCTGCAGGTCTCTGTCCCCCCGGGTGCTCTGGATTGCTGGGTCTTCCTGAGTTGTCTGGAGGTTCTGCAGAGGATAGAAGGCTGCTGTGAACGTCCTCAGCTCGAGGCCAACATCTCCCACACGGTGGGGCTCTGGAGCTACGCCATGGAGAAGCTGCAGTCTCTGGGCTCCCTGTGTGGCCTGGTCTCAGAAGGTGGTCCATGCTCGGAGGATCTTCAGAGGACGGTGGACCTGCTGGCTGGACTGGGAGCGGAGAGGCCGGAGACTGGTGAGAATGAATGTAACGTATAGATGTGAGGCTCCCTGTGCTCTGTACATGTCATATACTGAGTGTTGTTACCCCCCCCCCCTCCTCCCCTCCCCCACAGCCAATACAGCGCAGAGTCCTTACAAGAAGCTGCAGGAGGCGCTGTCCTCTGAGGAGGCCTTTGAGAAGCATTATCTGGTGAGTAGTTCATGTCCTCTGATGGTAAGTCATGTGACTATTTCTGTGTCATTCTGACCCCCTCCCCTTTGTGCCCGCAGGAGCTCGCCCACGCCACCATCCAGATGTACAACACCATCTGCAGAACGCGCTCCGCCAAGCTGGTGGGGAAGGATCTGGCCGAGTTTTACATGTAAATGTTCATAATAAACCGAGTGCAAGGAGAGCTGACCTATCGGTGTACAACATATTTCACCCCTCGGGGGCCGTCCCATGACGCCAGAGGAGGCTTTTAGAGTGATGGTTGGAGTCGTCCCCGACTTGTATCCAGACTCTGATCTCTAATTTCTGTGTATATTCTATGTATGGGGTCCCCCGGGTGAAGGGTACAGGGGTGGGGAGTATACGGGGGGCAGTTGGTGGTCTGTGATCTGATCTCTCTGCTCGGTCCCCTGTATATTCTATGTATGGGGTCCCCCGGGTGAAGGGTACAGGGGTGGGGGAGTATACGGTACGGGGGGCAGTTGGTGGTCTGTGATCTGATCCCCCCCCCCGGTCCCCTGTATGTTCTATGTATGGGGTCCCCCAGATGAAGGGTACAGGGGTGGGGGAGTATACAGGGGACAGTCTGGTCTTATGATCTGATCTTTCTGCTCGGTCCCCTGTATATTCTATGTATGGGGTCCCCCGGGTGAAGGGTACAGGGGTGGGGGAGTATACAGGGGGCAGTTGGTGGTCTGTGATTTGATCTCTCTGCTCGGTCCCCTGTATATTCTATGTATGGGGTCTCCTGGGTGAAGGGTACAGGGGTGGGGAGTATACGGGGGGCAGTTTTTGGTTTGATCTCTCCGCTCGGTCCCCTGTATATTCTATGTATGGGGTCCCCCGGGTGAAGGGTACAGGGGTGGGGGAGTATACGGGGGGCAGTTGGTGGTCTGTGATTTGATCTCTCTGCTTGGTCCCCTGTATATTCTATGTATGGGGTCCACCAGATGAAGGGTACAGGGGTGGGGAGTATACAGGGGACAGTTGGTGGTCTGTGATCTGATCTCTCTGCTCGGTCCCCTGTATATTCTATGTATGGGGTCCCCAGGTGAAGGGTACAGGGGTGGGGGAGTATATGGAGGGCAGTTGGTGGTCTGTGATCTGATATATTCTATGTATGGGACCACCGAGTTGGGGGAGTACTCTGTGATCTGCTCTCTCTCTTCTTTCTCCAGGAGGAAATCCTTGCCGCAGAAAGCTGAGCCCTACCTGCAGGGGGCGCTCCGGATGTACCAGGCAGAGGGGTGGTCTCTGCCCCTCACCCACATCAGGAAACAGCTGGCAGAGTGCCAGAAGCTGCTGGGACAGACTGAGTCGTATCCTTCTATAACCCCCATCCGATCCCCGTCACCC
The DNA here is from genome assembly GCA_029574335.1 of Rana kukunoris. NCBI lineage: Eukaryota > Metazoa > Chordata > Amphibia > Anura > Ranidae > Rana > Rana kukunoris. The sequence continues at coordinate 190,502 of JAJQKJ010000815.1, read as the reverse complement.
CGGGGGGAGGAGGCCGGAGGATGAGAGAGGTCATAGGTCATGTTCCTCAGATCCAAGCCCCACCCCCGTGCCCCCATCCGATCCCAGTCACCCCAGGGGGAGGAGGCCGGAGGATGAGAGAGGTCATAGGTCATGTTCCTCAGATCCAAGCCCCACCCCCGTGCCCCCATCCGATCCCAGTCACCCCAGGGGGAGGAGGCCGGAGGATGAGAGAGGTCATAGGTCATGTTCCTCAGATCCAAGCCCCACCCCCGTGCCCCCATCCGATCCCAGTCACCCCAGGGGGAGGAGGCCGGAGGATGAGTGAGGTCATAGGTCATGTTCCTCAGATCCAAGCCCCACCCCCGTGCCCCCATCCGATCCCAGTCACCCCAGGGGGAGGAGGCCGGAGGATGAGAGAGGTCATAGGTCATGTTCCTCAGATCCAAGCCCCACCCCCCAAGGACATAACATGTTCCTCAGATCATTAATACTCGCCTGTCCCACCTCCCTTTTCCTCAGATCATTAATACTCGCCTGTCCCACCTCCCTTTTCCTCAGATCATTAATACTCGCCTGTCCCACCTCCCTTTTCCTCAGATCATTAATACTCGCCTGTCCCACCACTCGTTCCTCAGATCATTAATACTCGCCTGTCCCACCTCCCTTTTCCTCAGATCATTAATACTCGCCTGTCCCACCTCCCTTTTCCTCAGATCATTAATACTCGCCTGTCCCACCTCCCTTTTCCTCAGATCATTAATACTCGCCTGTCCCACCTCCCTTTTCCTCAGATCATTAATACTCGCCTGTCCCACCTCCCTTTTCCTCAGATCATTAATACTCGCCTGTCCCACCACTCGTTCCTCAGATCATTAATACTCGCCTGTCCCTCCTCCCCTTCCTCAGATCATTAATACTCGCCTGTCCCTCCTCCCCTTCCTCAGATCATTAATACTCGCCTGTCCCTCCTCCCTTTTCCTCAGATCATTAATACTCGCCTGTCCCACCTCCCTTTTCCTCAGATCATTAATACTCGCCTGTCCCACCTCCCTTTTCCTCAGATCATTAATACTCGCCTGTCCCACCACTCGTTCCTCAGATCATTAATACTCGCCTGTCCCACTCCCTTTTCCTCAGATCATTAATACTCCCCTTCCTCAGATCATTAATACTCGCCTGTCCCACCTCCCTTTTCCCTCCTCCCCTTCCTCAGATCATTAATACTCGTCCCTCCTCCCTTCCTGATCATTAATACTCCCTCCCCTTCCCCTTCCTCAGATCATTAATACTCGCCTGTCCCTCCCCTTCCTCAGATCATTAATACTCGCCTGTCCCTCCTCCCCTTCCTCAGATCATTCAAGTCACATCATCCTTAACACTCCTACAGATACCTTCAGACCTGCAGCCTCCTGGCCGCTGACACCAACCTGTCTCAGGACGAGCGTGTCAACTACTGTCATGAAATCCTGACGTCCTCTGAGAAGAGCTCCAGCACTGCAGGTAGGGAGTCCTGGGGGTGGCCCTGAAGGTAGGAGGGATTTTTAAGCTGGGTGGGTCTTGGAGGTGATGGGACCCTGATGGTGGGGGAACCCTGCTGGTTGGGGGATCCTGGAGGTTAGGGAACCCCAGAGCTAGGGGGCCCTCTAAGTGGAAGCATCCTAGAGGTGGAGGAGCCCCAAAGGAGGGGAGACCCCGGGTGCTTTCATTATTTTGTTTGTTTTTTCACCGGGTGATTGTACCAGGACCACACTTCCTGCACAAGGGTGACAACCATACTGTATCTAGGAGAAGCAGCGTTGTTTACATAGGGGGAAGTGTTTTTCAGTAACTTCCTTGCCCCTTCTTGGTTTCTCACCTGCCTCCTTCCTGTATCACTGTGCAGATTGGTAGATATCCATCAAGCCCTCGTGGTCTTATCCTGGACACAGGCCCAAGTGTGCCTTCCACAGGAGAAACTTCACCATCTCCAGTCCCAGATTCAGACTCCTAAGTCCTGGAGTCATCTAACTCCCCATTTGTACATGAGAGCTCCAGGTCTGATAGTAGACTTCTGCTAGGATAACATTCCGCCCTCGTGGAGCAAATCGATCCACTCTGGACACACCAATTTCTTTGTTGCTGAGGATCAGGTAGTCCTTTCCTCGGTGGTGTAGAAATCTGACTCTGGAGATGGGGGAAGTCCTTTTTTCCTGTCTTTTGGAGGATCCTCATAATAGATGCTCGCCCTTCTGCTGGGGAGAAGTCTTCTGCACTCTCTTGGTTGTCAGGGGAGTCTAATCTCCTAAATAACATCCAGGAACTTTGGCTGTTGCTGCCAACGGTGGACCATCTCGCTTGCAGGGTCATCAGATCAGGGGTTCCGAAAACACCACAGTAGAGTCTTACATCAACCGTCAGGGAAGAACCAAAAGTCTTGGCGTGGTAAAGGGGTGGATCTGATCCTGTCCTGGCCTTGTCAGCCATGTACATTCACAGGGTAGGGAATTGGCAGGCAGATTTCCTCAGATGGCAGCGAGGAGTCGTCATCTCTTCACCCGAATATGTTCCAGAACCTGTGTCACAGGTGGAGGACATCAGTTGTGGACCTCCAATAAAGAGACGCCCTACAGACCAATGTGTCCAGAGAAGGGGGAGTGGCAAGAATTGTTGCTTGTGATGGAGGGGGAGGAATTTCTGCTGGGGTAACGAGGGGTTTGAGGAGTCGCTGCTTGGGGGACGAGGGGTTTGAGGAGTCGCTGCTTGGGGAACGAGGGTTTGAGGAGTCGCCGCTTGGGTAATGAGGGTTTGAGGAGTCGCTGCTTGGGAAACGAGGGGCTTGAGCAGTCGCCGCTTGGGTAACGAGGGGTTTGAGGAGTCGCCGCTTGGGGAACGAGGGGTTTGAGGAGTCGCCGCTTGGGGAACGAGGGGTTTGAGGAGTCGCCGCTTGGGTAACGAGGGGTTTGAGGAGTCGCCGCTTGGGTAACGAGGGGTTTGAGGAGTCGCCGCTTGGGGAAGGAGGGTTTGAGGAGTCGCTGCTTGGGGAGCGAGGGGCTTGAGGAGTCGCCGTTTGGGGGGAACGAGGGGTTTGAGGAGTCGCCGTTTGGGGGGAACGAGGGGTTTGAGGAGTCGCCGTTTGGGGAACGAGGGGCTTGAGGAGTCGCCGCTTGGGGGGAACGAGGGGCTTGAGGAGTCGCCGTTTGGGGAACGAGGGGCTTGAGGAGTCGCCGCTTGGGGGGAACGAGGGGCTTGAGGAGTCGCCGCTTGGGGGGAACGAGGGGCTTGAGGAGTCGCCGCTTGGGGAATGAGGGGCTTGAGGAGTCGCCGCTTGGGGAATGAGGGGCTTGAGCAGTCGCCGCTTGGGGAACGAGGGGTTTGAGGAGTCGCCGCTTGGGGGGAACGAGGGGTTTGAGGAGTCGCCGCTTGGGTGGAACGAGGGGCTTGAGCAGTCGCCGCTTGGGGGGAACGAGGGGCTTGAGCAGTCGCCGCTTGGGGGGACGAGGGGCTTGAGGAGTCGCCGCTTGGGGGGAACGAGGGGCTTGAGGAGTCGCCGCTTGGGGGGAACGAGGGGTTTGAGGAGTCGCTGTTCGGGGAATTAATTCCATTGGTCGCTGTGGGCCGCATGTATTGCCTGGCCCACCATGGTAACGCTCTTCTCTCCTCTCCAGGTCACTTCGGCCTCCCGTTTGGCTCGTTTGCTCGGCTGACGTCGCTGCGGTTCGATCCCCCCAACGCGGTGATTCACGTGGGCGGGTCTCTTTGTATGGAGTTAACCCTTCTCAGCCTGATGCCGGAACCCTTCCACCTGGATCACCTCTCGGGACACTTTCATTACAGTTTGGACAAGAACAGTTACCGAAAAACGGCCGAATGGCTGACCCGCCACAAGCCTGCGGGTGGCGCCGTCCACTTCCAGATGGAGGGCGTGCTGGGAATTCCGGGCCCTCCGCCGGCCCTAGAACTGGCAGAAATGCATGAAAAAAGCCCGTCGGAGGGGGGGCTGGTGAGCACGGGGGTCATCTGCAAGAATGTGCACATGTTACTGCGGGCGCAGGACTCCAACACCTCCTCCCCCATGGACAGGCACTCCACCCTAAACCTGGACGATGGGGTGCACACCGTCAAGTGTAGCCGAGTCACCCTGCAGCCCGGGGTCAATCACCTGACCTTCCAAGCCCAGGTAATGTAGACTGATCACATGACACGGCTGGCCAATCAGTGTGATGGGGAACCAAGGGGATCGGCAGGTCTTACAGAGACTGATGGGCTCAGTGATCTCTGTATGGCACTGCGGTATATGTCAGAGCTATATGAATGTATAATAATAATGGTGTGTGACTGTGAGGGAGGGGACATTGGAGTGTAAGCTCCTCTGTACAGAGACTGATGTGACTGTGGGGGGAGGGGACATTGGAGTGTAAGCTCCTCTGTACAGAGACTGATGTGACTGTGGGGGGAGGGGACATTGGAGTGTAAGCTCCTCTGTACAGAGACTGATGTGACTGTGGGGGGGAGGGGACATTAGAGTGTAAGCTCCTCTGTACAGAGACTGATGTGACTGGCTCAGGACGGGGGATGGGGCTGACTGTAATCTGCCATCTTGTCTGTCTCCAGGCGCAGGAGGCCGGCACCTACACGTTGCGTCAGCTGGCGGCGTCGTTCGGGAATGTGCAGCTGCTCCTGCCGCACGTCTACCCCATAGTGCAATATGACGTTTACTCTCAGGAGCCCCAACTGAAGGTGGAGCCACTGAGCGGTAAGTGAGCCTTGTACACCGGTGCAACGCCAGCTTCCATGATGAATGAATCGTCAAACCCCCCCCCCCCCCTCAACACACTGAACCCCCAACACTGAACCCTCACCCCCCTTTATCAGGGTCAGGAATATCTGACTCCCCCACCCTTCTGACACAAAGATGGCGTCTGCCTCATCATAACATATTGGAGAGAGGTAGGTCCCTCTGTTACTTCCTGAATCCCCTCCTACTAATCTATAATCCCCCCCCCCCCACACACACGTGACCTGTGTGCCCGTACACATACGTGTCTCTGGATTTTCCTCCTGTCACGGACTGTTCTTCTCCTCCCTGTAGATTTCCTCCTGGCCGGGGTTCCTCAAAAGTTAAAGTTTACAGTGACAACCGGACATTATCGGGTGAAGGAGGGGGACACCCTGCAGCTTAGCAATGCCGATATGATGCCCATTATTCCAACACCCGACACCAAGGCGTCCATCTACCAGAACAGTCATGGTGAGTATGTCGGACCCCCAGGGGTCCTGGTCTGGACCACTGCTGACCTTCCTTCTGGGATCTAATAGTTCAATGGGAGTGAAGCGCTTGTTCCAGATTTGGTTCTCCAGGTCACGGTGGCCGGGTCTCACGTCTGCCATGGCGGCCCTGTCTCGGCCGTCTGCCATGGCGGCCCTGTCTCGGCCATCTGCCATGGCGGCCCTGTCTCGGCCGTCTGCCATGGCGGCCCTGCCTCGGCCGTTTGCCATGGCGGCCCTGCCTCGCCCGTCTGCCATGGCGGCCCTGCCTCGCCCGTCTACCATGGCGGCCCTGCCTCGCCCGTCTGCCATGGCGGCCCTGCCTCTCCCGTCTGCCATGGCGGCCCTGCCTCGCCCGTCTGCCATGGCGGCCCTGCCTCGCCCGTCTGCCATGGCGGCCCTGCCTCGCCCGTCTGCCATGGCGGCCCTGCCTCGCCCGTCTGCCATGGCGGCCCTGCCTCGCCCGTCTGCCATGGCGGCCCTGCCTCGCCCGTCTGCCATGGCATTAGATAATAATCCTGATCTTTGTCTTTCCAGGTGATGTGTCATTAAGTCCTCTGACCATCCATCGATCGGATAAAGTGACCAGCATTGCTCTCCCGCCAGCCCCCCCTTATCATCTCATGGAGTTTGAGTTGGACGTGGTGTGTCTGTTACCAGAAGCGGGACGTCTGTTGAATGGCGAAGTTCCGCGTAGGGGAAAGGATGGGCAGGACTCCCGGGGGAACGTTACAGAGCAGAGGGTGAGTGACAACATCTTGCACACAACTACTGGGGGTCTGCAATGGCACTAACACTGCTTTATTTTCCAAAGGTGTCCGTGGACTGTCCGTGGTCCATCTATTCCACCATCATCAGTCTGACCTTTCACCTTCCGCTGAGAGCCCAGCACGCCTTACTGTCCTCCGGAACAAGGTGAGCACTGCAGGAGTGTGAGGGTGTGTCCGACCTCCCAGGAGAGGTCAGCCTCTACCTCCATAGTCCATCCTCTATCTCCGCTGTGCCCCCGTCCTCTACCCCGGCACTTCCCCCCCCCCCGTCCTCTACCTGCCCCCCTGTCCCTCCCTGCCCTCTATTTCCAATCTACCGCGCTTTGTGAACTCTTCTACTGGACTCCCCATTCTAAGTCCTTTACTCTGCTCCCTGTTATGTTTTGGATCTCATGTGTTGCTGTGTTGTGATCTCTCTCTCTCTCCATTCCTTCAGAAAGTTTATCCAGATTTGTGTGGAGAACATGTGTGACTTCAACTTCCAATTATCGAATAGTTGCCTCACCTCTTCCTGGGATCTAGAGTTCCTCCCCCTCCACTCCCAAGACAACCAGGTAATCATGGTCCCCCCTATGTTATTTAGATATTTTGTTTCTTTCCTTCAATCACTTCCTCTCCCCTGGAGTTGTCTACCAACCTCCTGTCACATGATCCATGGAGTGATCTACCAACCTTCCATCTCCTCCCCTACACTGGAGTGATCTACCAACCTTCCATCTCCTCCCCTACACTGGAGTGATCTACCAACCTTCCATCTCTTCCCCTGCCCTGGAGTGATCTACCAACCTTTCATCTCCTCCCCTGCCCTGGAGTGATCTACCAACCTTCCATCTCCTCCCCTACACTGGAGTGATCTACCAACCTTCCATCTCCTCCCCTACACTGGAGTGATCTACAAACCTTCCATCTCTTCCCCTGCCTTGGAGTGATCTACCAACCTTTCTTCTCCTCCCCTGCCCTGGAGTGATCTACCAACCTTCCATCTCCTCCCCTACACTGGAGTGATCTACCAACCTTCCATCTCCTCCCCTACACTGGAGTGATCTACCAACCTTCCATCTCCTCCCCTACACTGGAGTGATCTACCAACCTTCCATCTCCTCCCCTACACTGGAGTGATCTACCAACCTTCCATCTCCTCCCCTACACTGGAGTGATCTACCAACCTTCCATCCCCTCCCCTACACTGGAGTGATCTACCAACCTTCCATCTCTTCCCCTGCCCTGGAGTGATCTACCAACCTTTCATCTCCTCTCCTGCCCTGGAGTGATCTACCAACCTTCCATCTCCTCCCCTACACTGGAGTGATCTACCAACCTTCCATCTCCTCCCCTACACTGGAGTGATCTACCAACCTTCCATCTCCTCCCCTACACTGGAGTGATCTACCAACCTTCCATCTCCTCCCCTACACTGGAGTGATCTACCAACCTTCCATCCCCTCCCCTACACTGGAGCGATCTACCAACCTTCCATCTCCTCCCCTACACTGGAGTGATCTACCAACCTTCCATCCCCTCCCCTACACTGGAGTGATCTACCAACCTTCCATCCCCTCCCCTACACTGGAGCGATCTACCAACCTTCCATCTCCTCCCCTGCCCTGGAGTGATCTACCAACCTTCCATCCCCTCCCCTACACTGGAGTGATCTACCAACCTTCCATCCCCTCCCCTACACTGGAGTGATCTACCAACCTTCCATCCCCTCCCCTACACTGGAGCGATCTACCAACCTTCCATCTCCTCCCCTACACTGGAGTGATCTACCAACCTTCCACCCCCTCCCCTACACTGGAGTGATCTACCAACCTTCCATCTCCTCCCCTGCCCTGGAGTGATCTACCAACCTTCCATCCCCTCCCCTACACTGGAGTGATCTACCAACCTTCCATCCCCTCCCCTACACTGGAGTGATCTACCAACCTTCCATCCCCTCCCCTACACTGGAGTGATCTACCAACCTTCCATCCCCTCCCCTACACTGGAGTGATCTACCAACCTTCCATCCCCTCCCCTACACTGGAGTGATCTACCAACCTTCCATCTCCTCCCCTACACTGTAGTGATCTACCAACCTTCCATCTCTTCCCCTACACTGGAGTGATCTACCAACCTTCCATCTCTTCCCCTACACTGGAGTGATCTACCAACCTTCCATCTCCTCCCCTACACTGTAGTGATCTACTAACCTTCCATCTCTTCTCCTGCCCTGGAGTGATCTACCAACCTTCCATCTCTTCCCCTGCCCTGGAGTAATCTACTAACCTCCCATCTTTTCCTCTGCCCTGGAGTTGTCCCACCAACCACCCATCTCTTTCCCTGCCCTCTAGTGGTCTGCCAACCTCCCAATTCCCTGCCTTGTAGTGGTCTACCAACCTCCTATCTATTCCCCTGACCTAGAGTGGTCTACCAACCCTACCTTCTTTTCCCATGCTTTGGAATGGTCCACCAGCCTCCCACCATCTCTTCTCCTCTGGGGTGGTTTACCAGCATTCCACCATTTCTTCCCTCCAGTCTCCTGTCACTTTTACTCACTTTTAAAAGGTTCCCCTAGCCTTCCATTACCTTCACTCCCTCCAAACTTGGTTCACCTCCTCTCACCCAGAGAGGTTTCCAAGCCTCACATAACCTCCCTGACCTCCCGTCACCTTCACTTCTCTGAAGAGCCATTACCACCGCTCCCCAATAAAATGCCTTCTCCCCCATAGGGAGATCCCCTTCACCTTCTTCTGGTCTCCAGTCACCTCTTCTTCCCTGTAAGGTCATTGGCCTGCTCTCACTTATATGTTATATCTTGTGTTTTATGCAGGACATCCAGAATCAGCAATGTCTCTTCTACGTGTGGGAGGTGACGTGGCACAAGGACCTGCCGCTGGTTCTACCTGTCAGCTTCTCAGTCAGCTTCTACCCCCTGCCTCTTCCCCAGAGCTGTGGAGATCTCCAGCCCTTCACCTACCTCTTCCACTTGGAGCACTTTTATGTGAGTCGGCATCATACAGCTATGTTTGTCCTTGTCTGGAGTCTGCAGATTATTGTGTGGTCTGTTTATTTAAAGAGGGTATCTGTCAGTCATGAAAGGTGTCCTTGTCCTTGTGTCCATCAATGGTGTCTTTGTGTCTATCAATGGTGTCCTTGTGTCCATCAATGGTGTCCTTGTGTCCATCAATGGTGTTCTTGTGTCCATCAATGGTGTTCTTGTGTCCCTCAATGGTGTTCTTGTGTCCCTCAATGGTGTTCTTGTGTCCCTCAATGGTGTTCTTGTGTCCATCAATGGTGTCCTTGTCCTTGTGTCCATCAATGGTGTTCTTGTGTCCATCAATGGTGTTCTTGTGTCCATCAATGGTGTCTTTGTGTCCATCAATGGTGTCTTTGTGTCCATCAATGGTGTCCTTGTGTCCATTCATGGTGTCCTTGTGTCCATCAAAGGTGTCCTTGTGTCCATCAATGGCGTCCTTGTGTCCGTCAATGGCGTCCTTGTGTCCGTCAATGGCGTCCTTGTGTCCGTCAATGGCGTCCTTGTGTCCGTCAATGGCGTCCTTGTGTCCGTCAATGGCGTCCTTGTGTCCGTCAATGGCGTCCTTGTGTCCGTCAATGGCGTCCTTGTGTCCGTCAATGGTGTCCTTGTGTCCGTCAAAGGTGTCCTTGTGTCCGTCAATGGCGTCCTTGTGTCCGTCAATGGCGTCCTTGTGTCCGTCAATGGCGTCCTTGTGTCCGTCAATGGCGTCCTTGTGTCCGTCAATGGCGTCCTTGTGTCCGTCAATGGCGTCCTTGTGTCCGTCAATGGCGTCCTTGTGTCCGTCAATGGCGTCCTTGTGTCCGTCAATGGCGTCCTTGTGTCCGTCAATGGCGTCCTTGTGTCCGTCAATGGCGTCCTTGTGTCCGTCAATGGCGTCCTTGTGTCCGTCAATGGCGTCCTTGTGTCCGTCAATGGCGTCCTTGTGTCCGTCAATGGCGTCCTTGTGTCCGTCAATGGCGTCCTTGTGTCCGTCAATGGCGTCCTTGTGTCCGTCAATGGCGTCCTTGTGTCCGTCCGTGGCGTCCTTGTGTCCGTCCGTGGCGTCCTTGTGTCCGTCCGTGGCGTCCTTGTGTCCGTCCATGGCGTCCTTGTGTCCGTCCATGGTGTCGGTGTCCTTGTGTCCGTCCATGGTGTCCTTGTGTCCGTCCATGGTGTCCTTGTGTCCGTCCATGGTGTCCTTGTGTCCGTCAATGGTGTCCTTGTGTCCGTCAATGGTGTCCTTGTGTCCGTCCATGGTGTCCTTGTGTCCGTCCATGGTGTCCTTGTGTCCGTCCATGGTGTCCTTGTGTCCGTCCATGGTGTCCTTGTGTCCGTCCATGGTGTCGGTGTCCTTGTGTCCGTCAATGGTGTCCTTGTGTCCGTCCATGGTGTCGGTGTCCTTGTGTCCGTCCATGGTGTCGGTGTCCTTGTGTCCGTCCATGGTGTCGGTGTCCTTGTGTCCGTCCATGGTGTCGGTGTCCTTGTGTCCGTCCATGGTGTCGGTGTCCTTGTTTTGTGTGTCTACATTGCAGCCATTGCTTCCCTATAGACGGGTTCTCACTTTCTTATATTTGTCCCCATGAAGTGGAACTAGGTGGCTCATTGAGCTGCAGGCTGTCCAGATCTCCAGTTTTTGGGCCTGTTGGTGTTTTTTGTTCCTTTGCTCGCCCCTCGTTTGGGCTGCTTTTCCATTTCCCAGCAGTCTCTGAATTCCTGTTTTCCTCAAGCAATGTAAAATCCATATCTTGTAGTCCATCAATGGACTCGGGTCCCACCCCTATGTGTCTGTAATCATGCTATAGATACTACTTTTCTACAAAACTGTGGGATGCTTGGATTGGTAAGGGGTTGGCATGGTTGGATTGGTGAGGGGGTTGGCATGGTTGGATTGGTGAGGGGGTTGGCATGGTTGGATTGGTGAGGGGGTTGGCATGGTTGGATTGGTGAGGGGGTTGGCATGGTTGGATTGGTGAGGGGTTGGATTGGTGAGGGGGTTGGCATGCTTGGATTGGTGAGGGGGTTGGCATGCTTGGATTGGTGAGGGGGTTGGCATGCTTGGATAGGTGAGGGGGTTGGCATGCTTGGATAGGTGAGGGGGTTGGCATGCTTGGATAGGTGAGGGGGTTGGCATGGTTGGATTGGTGAGGGGGTTGGCATGCTTGGATTGGTGAGGGGGTTGGCATGCTTGGATTGGTGAGGGGGTTGGCATGCTTGGATAGGTGAGGGGGTTGGCATGCTTGGATAGGTGAGGGGGTTGGCATGCTTGGATTGGTGAGGGGGTTGGCATGCTTGGATAGGTGAGGGGTTGGCATGCTTGGATAGGTGAGGGGTTGGCATGCTTGGATAGGTGAGGGGTTGGCATGCTTGGATTGGTGAGGGGGTTGGCATGCTTGGATTGGTGAGGGGTTGGCATGCTTGGATTGGTGAGGGGGTTGGCATGCTTGGATTGGTGAGGGGGTTGGCATGCTTGGATTGGTGAGGGGGTTGGCATGCTTGGATTGGTGAGGGGGTTGGCATGCTTGGATTGGTGAGGGGTTGGATTGGTGAGGGGGTTGGCATGGTTGGATTGGTGAGGGGGTTGGATTGGTGAGGGGGTTGGCATGCTTGGATAGGTGAGGGGGTTGGCATGCTTGGATAGGTGAGGGGGTTGGCATGGTTGGATTGGTGAGGGGGTTGGGTTGGTGAGGGGGTTGGCATGCTTGGATAGGTGAGGGGGTTGGCATGCTTGGATAGGTGAGGGGGTTGGCATGCTTGGATTGGTGAGGGTTACAGTCTCTGTGTTTTGTTTCCCTCGATGAACACCAAGAAATGGTTTCCCAGTACAATACATTTCCATAATCCCGCCTATTCTACATCTTCTGTAAGATTCTGAGTGACCCCCAAATGACCCCTCTGCCCAATGGGCGGGTATAACCTCAATGTCGTCCTTCCCCTAGACGCTGTACACGGTGCGTGCCGAAATCTCTCCGGCCGCAGATTCCGACTTTTGCAAGATGGGTTCCCTCTGCTCGCTGGAAGTTTGTATCACTCGTCTGTGTGACCATCTGGAGGGTGACAAGGAGGAGACGCTGACGGAATGTGAGGGGTACAGCAGCACTCAGCTCTTCTACCAGGGTGAGGAGATCTACCTGGAGCTTGGGGGCGGCTGTGAGATCTTGGGGGCGTGGGATAGGGCTGTGGGATCTTGGGGGCAGGGGATAGGCCTGTGGGATCTTGGGGGCGGGGGATAGAGCTGTGGGATCTTGGGGGCAGGGGATAGAGCTGTGGGATCTTGGGGGCAGGGGATAGAGCTGTGGGATCTTGGGGGCAGGAGATAGGGCTGTGGGATCTTGGGGGCGGGGGATAGAGCTGTGGGATCTCGGGGGCGGGGGATAGGGCTGTGAAATCTCGGGGGCGGGGGATAGGGCTGTGAGATCTCGGGGGCGGGGGATAGGGCTGTGAGATCTCGGGGGCGGGGGATAGGGCTGTGAGATCTCGGGGGCGGGGGATAGGGCGGTGGGATCTCGGGGGCGGGGGATAGGGCGGTGGGATCTCGGGGGCGGGGGATAGGGCGGTGGGATCTCGGGGGCGGGGGATAGGGCGGTGGGATCTCGGGGGCGGGGGATAGGGCGGTGGGATCTCGGGGGCGGGGGATAGGGCGGTGGGATCTCGGGGGATAGGGCGGTGGGATCTCGGGGGATAGGGCGGTGGGATCTCGTGGGCGGGGGATAGGGCGGTGGGATCTCGTGGGCGGGGGATAGGGCGGTGGGATCTCGTGGGCGGGGGATAGGGCGGTGGGATCTCGTGGGCGGGGGATAGGGCGGTGGGATCTCGTGGGCGGGGGATAGGGCGGTGGGATCTCGGGGGCGGGACAGACGGCTGTGACTGACATCTTACACTTTGTGTTTTCAGTGGTGGATGGAGGAAGTAACTGGGCGGTATGTGGGCGGAGCTCTGGTGTGGTGATGATGCCGGTCACACGAGGAGCCTGTCACACCGTGCGGATGGAGGTCATGCCCCTGTTTGCCGGACACTTACCGTACCCCGATGTACAGCTTTTCCGATACCTTCCGCATCACGCGCATTCTCAGCAACTGGACTCCGGTGAGTACCGCCTGCGGTCACACAGAACCGCACCATTCCTAGTTGAGGTGACGATCCCGCTCCATGATTCCGGAATGAGGCCCAAGTGCGAGAAAATGGCCGTCTGAGGGGGGAGGGGGGCAGATATCGGCACGGCATCTATTGGTGAAAAGGGGGCGGCAGATTCTACGGGCCGAGGGAGTGGCCAATATCGACGCCGTGTGGCTAATGGTCAACAGTGCCAGCGGATATCTACATGGCGTCCAATGGTGGCGTCTAATGGCGAATGTCTACGTGACATATAATGGTGGGCGGGGCTGGCGTATACGTACTGCATAATTGTGGGTGTGGCTGGCAGATTTCTGATGGAGCTGGGGAGGTTCTGGAGGCGGAGCTTTGTGTGTTGGGGTGTACCATTCTGGGGGGGGGGGGGGCATTCCATTCCATATGATGGACGACTTGGAGAACCTCAAGAGATTTACCTTCTAGTTGTCCGACCTCAACTGGTTGGTGACACTTGGAGGTTCCTGAGCTTTTATTGATCTGGGATAATTATTGATCTGGGATAATTATTGATCTGGGATAGATATTGATGGGATAATTATTGATCTGGGATAATTATTGATCTGGGATAATTATTGATCTGGGATAATTATTGATCTGGGATAATTATTGATCTGGGATGTTTATTGATCTGGTATAGATATTGATGGGATAATTATTGATCGGGGCTGTTTAAGAAGCGTGGGGGGGATAATTATTGATCGGGGCTGTTAACCAAGCGTGGGGGGATAATTATTGATCTGGGATAGATATTGATGGGATAATTATTGATCTGGGATATTTATTGATCTGGGATAATTATTGATCAGGGATGTTTATTGCTCGGGGCTATTAACCAAGCGTGGGGGAATAATTATTGATCTGGGATAGATATTGATGGGATAATTATTGATCTGGGATAATTGTTGATCTGGTATAGATATTGATTGGATAATTATTGATCTGGGATAATTATTGATCATTTTCTATTGTCTTCCTATTTTGACACATTGGTTTTTCTGGAGAGGTGCCTTGTGGGTAATTTGTCTTCTGATCTTCTGTTTCCTGCAGATAGCTGGATGGAAAACGACTCGGTGTCGGTGGAAGACCCCTGTGAGGCCCCTAGTGGCCGGGCTCCCAGCAGCTCTCTCTCTCCGGGGCCCCTGGGCCCCTCATCAGAACAGAAAGGACTTCTCATGCCTCGGCTACAACCGTTCCACGCCGGGCAGATCAGCAACGGCAGCATGGGGCAGCAGATCCTGGTTATTCCCAGTATGGACGACCATGTGCTGGAGGTCAATGTCACATGACACAGCGCCCTGCTGTAGCGGAAGGGGGGGGGGTGGGAGGAGCCAGACATGTATTATGTATATATTGGGTGTGGGGTCTGGACTGATGGGATCTCCTGAGAAGCTGTTCCTATAGTGCAATATTCCGCCAGACATTGACAATCTCCGCCCCTCTGGCCGCTGTAATGGTTGGAGCTCCGCCTCTCTTGCATGTTCTTATCCGCGGGGTCTCTTCCCTCTGATGTCCGGGTTCTGGGTGTCGCATGGCGGTGTTACCAATGAGAGAGGACGACGCTGAGCAGAGAGGGGTCCGGGGAATGCTCTCTGCTGACCGCTACCACGAGAGCCACGCACAATACTCCATACAGGATTGGTCATCTGTGTCGTCTGCATCTCAGGAAGTTGCTCCACCCCCTAGCCGAGTGACAGTTCTGAGGTCTGTGATTGGTCAGACACTTGGCCTTGGACTGAAGCCAGGTCCGGCCCATCTCATTCTCTGCACTGTCCGGGTTTAACGAGAATCTGTCATTGCAACCAATCAGGGCACAGTGAAAGCTCCACCCCGACCCGATGATACTCAGAAGTACCGAGTATTTCCAAGCTCAGTATTGATAAGTATGGGGGAGCCATGTGATCTCCACTCCTTCCCAGGATTTCAGCCAATCACCTGGCCTCAGCACTTTGTTTGGGGGAGGCCATTAACACGTGTAAGCTCTGAAAGGGACGGCACAGGGATTAGACCCCGGGCTCTAACAGACATAGGAAGCAATGGGGGGGGATGGGCTACAAAGAGGTTCTCTATCAAGGACAACTCCTCTAAGTCACCCTCTCATTAACTCTGTAGTAGTGCCGTGTCCCAGGAGGGCCCCATACAAGTCGGGGGTCTCAGTACATAGGGTGGGGTCCTTCTACAAGGGTAAGGAGCCATGTGGGAGGGGGGGGGGGGGGCGTTGATGGAGTTGTCCTTGAAAATGCTTTGAAAGATGGCGGCGGTCATCTGCTCCATGGGTGGTCTCCTATTCTTGAGGGTCCTATGCAGATTGGCGATGGTATTTGATTGGTTGGATCAGTCCCCGGGGCGCTGTACACACTACTCTGCTCACCTCCTCTTGAGGTTTCCTTGCTGCTATACGAGTGCAGTTCTCCAGTCTTTAAATCCTTCTCGGAGACGGCGCCGCGGTCATATGAGGACGGCGGTCTCCTCTATAAATCAGACAGATCAGAGGGGGGGGGGGGTCCGGTTATCAGCGGGCCGGGCCCCGTTGCCATACGATGGGGTTTTAAGGTAACAGCGCTATTTATTTTTTTGGTATACAGTACCTTGAAGAGGAAGTGGACGCTAGTATTCAGAGTACCCCGAAATAAATGTGTTTTACCACCATGAGCTTTGTGTCTTTACTGTCTGTGCGCCGCATGTTTCCTGGGGAAGGGTCTCCGAGTGCGCGCCGCATGTTTCCTGGGGAAGGGTCTCCGAGTGCGCGCCGCATGTTTCCTGGGGAAGGGTCTCCAAGTGCGCGCCGCATGTTTCCTGGGGAAGGGTCTCCGAGTGTGCGCCGCATGTTTCCTGGGGAAGGGTCTCCGAGTGTGCGCCGCATGTTTCCTGGGGAAGGGTCTCCGAGTGTGCGCCGCATGTTTCCTGGGGAAGGGTCTCCGAGTGTGCGCCGCATGTTTCCTGGGGAAGGGTCTCCGAGTGTGCGCCGCATGTTTCCTGGGGAAGGGTCTCCGAGTGTGCGCCGCATGTTTCCTGGGGAAGGGTCTCCGAGTGTGCGCCGCATGTTTCCTGGGGAAGGGTCTCCGAGTGTGCGCCGCATGTTTCCTGGGGAAGGGTCTCCGAGTGTGCGCCGCATGTTTCCTGGGGAAGGGTCTCCGAGTGTGCGCCGCTTGTTTCCTGGGGAAGGGTCTCCGAGTGTGCGCCGCTTGTTTCCTGGGGAAGGGTCTCCGAGTGTGCGCCGCATGTTTCCTGGGGAAGGGTCTCCGAGCGCGTGCCGCACTTCCTGTATGGGAAGGTTCTCCGAGCGCGTGCCGCACTTCCTGCATGGGAAGGTTCTCCGAGTGTGCGCCGCACTTCCTGTATGGGAAGGTTCTCCGAGCGCGTGCCGCACTTCCTGTATGGGAAGGTTCTCCGAGCGCGTGCCGCACTTCCTGTATGGGAAGGTTCTCCGAGCGCGTGCCGCACTTCCTGTATGGGAAGGTTCTCCGAGCGCGTGCCGCACTTCCTGTATGGGAAGGTTCTCCGAGTGCGCGCCGCACTTCCTGTATGGGAAGGTTCTCCGAGTGCGCGCCGCACTTCCTGTATGGGAAGGGTCTCCGACTGCGTGCCGCACTTCCTGTATGGGAAGGTTCTCCGAGTGCGTGCCGCACCTCCTGTATGGGAAGGGTCTCCGAGTGTGTGCCGCACTTCCTGTATGGGAAGGTTCTCCGAGTGTGTGCCGCACCTCCTGTATGGGAAGGTTCTCCGAGCGCGTGCCGCACTTCCTGCATGGGAAGGTTCTCCGAGTGTGCGCCGCACTTCCTGTATGGGAAGGTTCTCCGAGCGCGTGCCGCACTTCCTGTATGGGAAGGTTCTCCGAGCGCGTGCCGCACTTCCTGTATGGGAAGGTTCTCCGAGTGCGTGCCGCACTTCCTGTATGGGAAGGTTCTCCGAGTGCGTGCCGCACTTCCTGTATGGGAAGGTTCTCCGAGTGTGTGCTGCACTTCCTGTATGGGAAGGGTCTCCGAGTGTGCGCCACACTTCCTGTATGGGAAGGTTCTCCGAGCGCGCGCCGCACTTCCTGTATGGGAAGGTTCTCCGAGCGCGTGCCGCACTTCCTGTATGGGAAGGTTCTCCGAGCGCGTGCCGCACTTCCTGTATGGGAAGGTTCTCCGAGCGCGTGCCGCACTTCCTGTATGGGAAGGTTCTCCGAGCGCGCGCCGCACTTCCTGTATGGGAAGGTTCTCCGAGTGCGCGCCGCACTTCCTGTATGGGAAGGTTCTCCGAGCGCGTGCCGCACTTCCTGTATGGGAAGGTTCTCCGAGCGCGTGCCGCACTTCCTGTATGGGAAGGTTCTCCGAGCGCGTGCCGCACTTCCTGTATGGGAAGGTTCTCAGAGCGCGTGCCGCACTTCCTGTATGGGAAGGTTCTCCGAGCGCGCGCCGCACTTCCTGTATGGGAAGGTTCTCCGAGCGCGCGCCGCACTTCCTGTATGGGAAGGTTCTCCGAGCGCGTGCCGCACTTCCTGTATGGGAAGGTTCTCCGAGCGCGTGCCGCACTTCCTGTATGGGAAGGTTCTCCGAGCGCGTGCCGCACTTCCTGTATGGGAAGGTTCTCCGAGTGCGCGCCGCACTTCCTGTATGGGAAGGTTCTCCGAGTGCGCGCCGCACTTCCTGTATGGGAAGGGTCTCCGACTGCGTGCCGCACTTCCTGTATGGGAAGGGTCTCCGAGTGTGTGCCGCGCTTCCTGTATGGGAAGGTTCTCCGAGTGTGTGCCGCACTTCCTGTATGGGAAGGGTCTCCGAGTGTGTGCCGCACTTCCTGTATGGGAAGGTTCTCCGAGTGTGTGCCGCACTTCCTGTATGGGAAGGTTCTCCGAGTGCGCGCCGCACTTCCTGTATGGGAAGGGTCTCCGACTGCGTGCCGCACTTCCTGTATGGGAAGGTTCTCCGAGTGCGTGCCGCACCTCCTGTATGGGAAGGGTCTCCGAGTGTGTGCCGCACTTCCTGTATGGGAAGGTTCTCCGAGTGTGTGCCGCACTTCCTGTATGGGAAGGTTCTCCGAGTGCGTGCCGCACTTCCTGTATGGGAAGGGTCTCCGAGTGCGTGCCGCACTTCCTGTATGGGAAGGTTCTCCGAGTGTGTGCCGCACTTCCTGTATGGGAAGGTTCTCCGAGTGTGTGCCGCACTTCCTGTATGGGAAGGTTCTCCGAGTGTGTGCCGCACTTCCTGGGAAGGTATGGGACTTCCTGTAGGGTCTCCGAGTGTGTGCCGCACTTCCTGTATGGGAAGGTTCTCCGAGTGTGTGCCGCACTTCCTGTATGGGAAGGGTCTCCGAGTGTGTGCCGCACTTCCTGTATGGGAAGGTTCTCCGAGTGTGTGCCGCACTTCCTGTATGGGAGGTTCTCCGAGGGTGCCGCACTCCTGTATGGGAGGGTCTCCGTGTGTGCCGCACTTCCTGTATGGGAAGGGTCTCCGAGTGTGTGCCGCACTTCCTGTATGGGAAGGTTCTCCGAGTGTGTGCCGCACTTCCTGTATGGGAAGGGTCTCCGAGTGTGTGCCGCGCTTCCTGTATGGGAAGGTTCTCCGAGTGTGTGCCGCACTTCCTGTATGGGAAGGTTCTCCGAGTGTGTGCCGCACTTCCTGTATGGGAAGGGTCTCCGAGTGTGTGCCGCACTTCCTGTATGGGAAGGTTCTCCGAGTGTGTGCCGCACTTCCTGTATGGGAAGGTTCTCCGAGTGTGTGCCGCACTTCCTGTATGGGAAGGTTCTCCGAGTGTGTGCCGCACTTCCTGTATGGGAAGGGTCTCCGAGTGTGTGCCGCACTTCCTGTATGGGAAGGTTCTCCGAGTGTGTGCCGCACTTCCTGTATGGGAAGGGTCTCCGAGTGTGTGCCGCGCTTCCTGTATGGGAAGGTGCGGCACGCACTCAGAGACTCAGGCAGAACAGGCGAGGAAGCCAGGGGCAGGGCATGAACTGAGAGGCCGTGAGTGGGGCAAGACTAATGTCAGGTTGCGGATTCATTCAGCCGTCGATCCCAAATTTTAAAATATTTGTCTGGGCAGGCCCTATTAATATATCCACATTTCTTGTAGGGTGTTGTGCTTTCTTAAGGTTATATTTACCCGCACAGTAAAATTATATTGAATTCTTTGATAACGAAGAAGTTTTTAAATACAAGTCAATCTATATGACATAGTCTATATTATGAAACGTATTCACGGAGACGTGTAATCATACAAAATAGCTAATTTATTGGTTGACAAAATATGGATATTTACATGACATTAGAATACCAGTTGCGTTACATGAACACATTGCGATACATTAAACTATCCCCAAAATGGGCGTGCAATACTTTTGATCTGTGTGTCATGGCCAGTCTCAAGATAACTTTATATAAAAAGACAATGAAACGAAAGCTTCTATTTCATATTTCAACCTGTTACTTTACTGCAGTTTAAGTAAGCGGGAAAAATATGAAAATGTATTGGAAGGCTTTGTTCTGTCATTAATTTTGAAATTATGTAAAAATATTAAAATATAAAAATGGTATGCCTTACAGAAAAATCTACCAGTTATTGATTACGAGACCAGACCATGACTACACGATATACAACTTTAAATTCTACAGAGCAACAATATTTCTGATAAAGTAAAATGGCATATTTACCAATTCCACGATGGCAATTTGCAGGTGACCAGAGTTAATATGCAGTGCTTCCTATGGCCCTTCATGGGATGACAAGCTGCCTTCATACCTTGTCCTAGCGTGCCCCTCCCCCTATGGATGGGGTCTTCTTTTTTCATTGATCCATCTTCATTGCCTGTACCTTATTGATTTTTCCTCCATTTTTTCCTCCCTTGGGCTTACTCTCTTATATTACTCAAAACAATAGGACCATTAAATTATCCTACATCCTGCCCATCTGACAGCTGTCCTTCATTCATTGGCCTCTGGTCTCTATGGGAGTTCCTGGCAATACATGTCGGGCTCCTATTGGCTGACGATTTTAATCATTTACTGGGTCACTGAGTTTTGAGAACCTCAAGTAATATCACTTTCAGCCACTAGGTGTCTCACCTTTATTGTGAGATTATCTGTAAGATAATTTTATATTACTGGGGAGACTTGTATTATTATTATTAACTTATTATTCTTATTATTGGTAACTTCTATATATGTGACAATGAAATGTTGATAAGCGCTTTCAGAAAATGCAAATGTAAACTGTGCAAACACCAAATAATACACGACTAAAAATAAAATTTGCAATGTGCAACACCATATATATAAACAAACTGATAATTAACCATAAAGAACACTAGTAAACTAGCAGATATTAGTCCACAACGTGCGTGGTGTGGATAATAGAAAACAGCAGTGCTTTGTGCCTAATGCATCTAAGTGTCACTATGTGACCTATAATAACTAATCAGTTAGTGTAAGGTGTCAAACCGACACTGATTGACAGTCTATATGCATAAATGGAAATGGACTGGGTGAGGTGTGATCGGAGTCTTCCTTGTAGAGATGAACAAAATCTATTGAATCCTTAAGGAGTGTTGTAGTCCCCTTACCTTAGGGTGGCTATATATGGGCATATAGTGCGGAATCCTGCTATGTTCTTGTCCGCGGTCTCTCAGTGTCTTATCCTTTTCCTGTTATCCTCCGTTCTAGATGGTCCGGATTCAGTACTCAATATATTGAGTATGGGGAAATTCAGGTGGAAGAGAGAAAAAAGGAGCCTCCCATGGTGAAATAGGTCAATGCCAAAGCAGGGGGTGTTTATTAAAAAATAAAATGTAAAAAGTAATATAAAAAGAAAAACAGTCCAAACACAGTTGGGCTGAATAAGCTAAAAGTTCAGCATGAGTGAATAGGGTAGCGAGTAAAAACAAAGTAAACAGCGGGGACGAAGCGGAGCGATCGCAATACCTCCACCGCTAGATCTGATAGCCTCCGGCTTGTGCGGGCGTCACGTGATCTCAGTGTCCCTACGTCGTTACGTCACGCTCCTCGGATCCCCTGATGAAGTCACGAGGAGCGTGACGTAACGACGTAGGGACACTGAGATCACGTGACGCCCGCACAAGCCGGAGGCTATCAGATCTAGCGGTGGAGGTATTGCGATCGCTCCGCTTCGTCCCCGCTGTTTACTTTGTTTTTACTCGCTACCCTATTCACTCATGCTGAACTTTTAGCTTATTCAGCCCAACTGTGTTTGGACTGTTTTTCTTTTTATATTACTTTTTACATTTTATTTTTTAATAAACACCCCCTGCTTTGGCATTGACCTATTTCACCATGGGAGGCTCCTTTTTTCTCTCTTCCACCTGAATTTCCCCATACTCAATATATTGAGTACTGAATCCGGACCATCTAGAACGGAGGATAACAGGAAAAGGATAAGACACTGAGAGACCGCGGACAAGAACATAGCAGGATTCCGCACTATATGCCCATATATAGCCACCCTAAGGTAAGGGGACTACAACACTCCTTAAGGATTCAATAGATTTTGTTCATCTCTACAAGGAAGACTCCGATCACACCTCACCCAGTCCATTTCCATTTATGCATATAGACTGTCAATCAGTGTCGGTTTGACACCTTACACTAACTGATTAGTTATTATAGGTCACATAGTGACACTTAGATGCATTAGGCACAAAGCACTGCTGTTTTCTATTATCCACACCACGCACGTTGTGGACTAATATCTGCTAGTTTACTAGTGTTCTTTATGGTTAATTATCAGTTTGTTTATATATATGGTGTTGCACATTGCAAATTTTATTTTTAGTCGTGTATTATTTGGTGTTTGCACAGTTTACATTTGCATTTTCTGAAAGCGCTTATCAACATTTCATTGTCACATCCATTTTTCACCAGAGCTTTGTAGGCTCTTTAGATTGAGCTGCTACAGACCAGTCCATGCGACTTGAATTCACTCCTCTTTACTCACAGTAGCGCATCAGTCCTCCCTTTTACACTTTAACTTCTATATATGTATCTCTGATAACTTTATGTTCCATCATATCCAATTAGTATATCTTTGATCCCTACATAACATAAACGTATATACCTGTATAACCGCATATTTTCCCAACAACATTCTTTCCAATCATGCACAGGTTGATATCTCAATTAATGCAAAATAATTATTAATGTGGATACGTGAATTATTTTGATATGTGTTTGAGGGACACATGTTGCAGCATACATCTTTATAATCACAATTCTATATCTTCCATAATGTGGATTTAGTTTCTTTAAAAACACATCTATTGATAAAAACAAATTTCTCCTATAATTCTTTTTACAAATTTCTAAATTAGCTGATGCGATGGTTTATATATATCCCACAGTCCTTAAGATGTCCTTGATAATTTGGAAATATTATTTTTCATGTCAACGTATATTTTCCTAATACCCCGTATATTCATAATGCAAGTCAACTTTGTACATTGGTTTGTGAAGACCGTATTTAAAACTATCTCTTCCGTGGTGGCCCGAGAGCCCAGCTGTATAAATACCTTCTTCTCAGGAAATTTAGTTGGTCAACACAAGTCATTGTTTTAGAATGGCGGAGTCAATGTTCGGTCTTCGGTCTACAATGGATTTATTTCCTCACCTGAAATCAGTTCTTGACTTGCAAAGGATGTTCTAGGATAAGGCTGGTTTCCTTAAACATCGCTTGTTTATTCACCAAGGTTTAGGACAACAATCATTTGTTCTATGATAACTGTCATTGTCATTCAGTTTCATTCGAGCTTGTAAAAAGTAGAGATAGCTGATGTATTGGGGACCTTGTACATCTAAGTCACATGTGTTTCTTTTTCACTTTGGAGTCATCTTGATTTCCTTATATAATCGTTACGATCAAATTTAAGTTTTAATGGCCTTTTCATATTTTTGCTGAAATATTGAATATATCATTATAATTCGCGCCAAAACGTACGACAAGGGTAAGGTCATATTTTCTTCTGCCTTCCATTCTGGATAAGTAGGGGGAAGCTGTCTCATCCACTGAGGAGCCACAATCTTCCTGACCGAGAAGAGAGTCTCATGGAGGAAGATCTTGGTATATTTGTCCACATCTGTAGGGAAAATCCCCAACAGGCACTGTCTAGGGCAGTGATGGCGAACCTCGGCACCCCAGATGTTTTGGAACTACATTTCCCATGATGCTCAGGCACTCTGCAGTGTAGTGGAGCATCATGGGAAATGTAGTTCCAAAACATCTGGGGTGCCGAGGTTCTCCATCCCTGGTCTAGGGTCTAAGACGACGGGGGCTCCCATCGTGTCATGGAGAAATGTAACAATTTGTTTCCGAAGGTCCTGAATTTTCCCAAGGCGTCTTCCAGGACAGCCCTTGAGAGATGGAGCTCCTCCCTGGACAGGAAACACATCACCTCCAGCTCTTTAAAAGGCGGTCCCTCAGGCATCTGGTCAGTTTTATGTGTTTCCTCAGTCGGAGGAGACATGTCACCTGGGAACCGTCTTTTGCTGGGGGATGGATCCGGGAGGGAGTCCATCTCCAGGGGCTGAGGGAAGACAGCTGGGCTGTACTGACCCGATCGATCTCTCCTCCTTGGGCCGCGGGTTCCCTCCGACTGGGTCTGGAGTTCCCCGTTTCCTCCTTCCCCCGGTGCCCGGCGAGGGAGTTGGCGGTGATGGCGCGCATCAGGCGGCGGCGTTAGCGGCGAAGGAATTCTTTCCTTGCGGTGGACGCCGTGACCCGGAAGTCGCTGGGCGTAACTTCCAGGCCAGGATGCGCGTCATCACTGAGCGCCGGAAGCTGTGGTTCCGGTTTCTGGCGCGGGAAGTTTGGAAGGCCGAGCCGGCGTTTAAAAGGCAGCAAGCGTGGGCTGAACGCTGCCTGTATACAGACACAAGATGGACGCTGTACACGCGCCAGGGGAGTCTAGCGCCGGCTCTTCACAGGTAGGCTGGCTGTGCCAGAGCTCTTTTTTCCTGTGTATTTCACCTGTTTTAGAAGGGGAGCTAGATAGGAATGTTTGCCTATGTTTAGCTCAGTGGGCACCTTAGGATGGCAGGCTGGAGATACCTTTTCTTAAAGGAGGATATCTCTTTCTTTTGTTTCCTACCAGAAAGATCCAAAAGACCACAGTGTTAAAGTCCCTTCTAGCAAAAAGAAGTGTGCCACTTGTAATGCAAGATTAGCATCAGGTTATACCAAGAGCCTATGTGGACCCTGTATTTCTACTGTGATAAGCAGTGAAGAGGATTCCCCACTTAACAAATTTTTGGGTTCTTTTAAAGAGGAGATGAAAGCAACTTTTCAGTCCTTTAGGAAACTTATTGCTGATTCGCAAATCCCAACGCCAGCCACCACACAGCAAGAGGTGCCCACCTCTCCCACTCCGGTAGCATCAGGAGCAGGTGATCCTGTGGAGAATGAGGAGATTTCCCTTAGAATTCCTGATTCAGATTCCTCCCATTCAGATTCTGGGCAGGAAGATGATCAGAATGACTCCCGCACACCCACTAGATTCAAGCTCTCCCAGGAAGAGGTAGATGAATTAATTGGGGCTATTCATGAAACGTTAGAGATGAAGGAAGAAAAAACTTCTCTCTCACGTCATGATAAAATGTATCAGGGGTTAAGCAAGAAAAAACAAAAAGTTTTTCCGGTGCACAAGCTGATGTCAGACCTGGTGCTTAGGGAATGGGAGGAACCTGACAAAAGGCCTTTCTTTTCTAGCGGTTTGAAAAGAAGATTTCCCTTTGAGGAAGACCCTAAGGCAGTCTGGAACCAGTCCCCAAAACTGGATGCCCCCTGTCAAAAGTCTCAAAACACTCAGACTTAGTGTTTGAGGACATGGGACATTTAGCAGACCCCATGGACAAGAGGGGAGATGTTATCCTCAAAAGATCCTGGGACGCAGCCATGGCTAATCTTAAGCCAGCCCTGGCAACTACATGTGTAGCCCGTAATTTAGAGTTTTGGCTCAAACAGCTACAGGAACACCTGACAGCGGGTACTCCTAGACAGGATTTATTGAAATCTCTTCCAATGTTGTTTAAGGCAGTCGGTTTTATCGCAGATGCGTCGGCAGAATCGGTAAAACTGTCAGCCAGGTCAGCTTCACTATCAGTCGCAGCGAGGAGAACTCTTTGGCTCAAAACTTGGCCAGGAGACACCACATCTAAATTACGTCTTTGTAGCGTTCCTTTCTCAGGTAACCTTTTATTTGGCACTCCGCTAGATGAAGCATTAGAACGCACGGCGGATAAAAAGAGGACTTTTCCTGAAAAGAAAAAGCCTTTTAATAGGAAGTTTTTTCGTTCCTTTAAGGGGCAAAAGAAGACTCAAGAGAAAGGCAAGCCAAATAGACCCTGGGGGGCGCAAGGAGGAAAGCAAAAAGCAAAAGTGCTCTTTAACCCTCCTGATAAAAACCCCAAATCTCAATGAGGCCAGGATCCAAGTGGGAGGAAGACTGGGGGATTTCCTTCCACAATGGATGAAGTTGACCTCCAACAACTTTGTCAGGGGAGTCATAGGAAAGGGTTATGCCCTGGAGTTCAGTCAGTTGCCACCAACAAGATTCTTGGTTACACAGCTGGCAAAGGACCCGGTAAAGGCACAGGCACTACAACTTCTCATAGGAGAATTTGTAGATCAAAAAGTCCTAATACCAGTCCCCAAACAAGAAGAAGGCCAGGGTTTTTACTCGCACGTCTTTCTGGTACGAAAACCATCAGGGAAGTATCGCCTGATTTTCAACCTGAAACCACTGAATACAGTCATTCGATACAAAAAATTCCGGATGGAATCCATTTATTCTGTCAAGAATTTACTTCAGAGAAACTGCTTCATGGCAAAGATAGATCTGAAGGATGCCTATCTCCACATTCCTATCAGACTAAGCTCCCAAAGGTTCCTTCGCATAGCTGTCCGGATAGGGGAAAAGATTTTCCACTATCAGAGCCAAGCCCTCCCCTTTGGTCTCTCCTCGTCTCCGAGGATCTTTACCAAAATCCTTGCGGAAACGTTGGCCCCTTTAAGACTCCAAGGAATAACAGTTGTTCCCTACTTGGACGACCTGTTGTTCCTGGCACCCACAAAACAAAAGCTACTCGAGGACCTAGTGGTCGTTCAGCAGTGGTTGACTCAGTTAGGCTGGATAGTCAACAGGGAAAAGTCAATCCTCATTCCCACACAGGAAATCCTGTTCCTGGGCTACATAGTAGATTCTACAGAACAAAGGACCTTTCTCCCACAAGAAAAAATCGATCACCTAAATCAACGAGTAGCTCGGTTGCAGTCAAATCTCCCGGTCACAGTAAGGGAGATAATGTCAGTCTTAGGCCTCATGACAGCCTCCATCCCAGCAGTCAGATGGGCCAGGTTCCACCAAAGGCCACTCCAGTCTTTTCTCCTTCAAAATCTCACAGGAAAAGACTTAGAGGAGAAGATATACCTGCCAGAAAAAACAAAGCAGGCTCTCTGGTGGTGGAGAGACCAAAACCACCTGAACAAAGGTCTACTGTGGAACCCACCTGTGACACGCATCTTGACCACGGACGCCAGCAACCAAGGTTGGGGAGCCCACCTAGAAGGTCAGTTGGCACAGGGCACCTGGAATCATCTAGAAAAGAAACGCTCCTCAAATTATCGGGAGTTAAAAGCCGTAGCCAAAGGGATCGCAGCGTTCCAGGGTCGGCTCAAGCATCAACATCTACAGATCAGGTCGGACAATACAACTACTGTAGCGTATTTGAACAAACAAGGAGGGACCAGGAATCCCGCCCTGATGGGCATAACAAAAGAAGTCTTTGTTTGGGCAGAAGAGAATCTCGAGTCACTTTCAGCTGTCCATCTCAAGGGTACGCAAAACAGTCTAGCCGATTTTTTGAGCAGACAATCAGTCTCTCAAGAAGAATGGTCTCTGGATCCGACAGTCTTTGCCAAGATAGTGTCCAAATGGGGTCTTCCGGAGGTCGACTTGTTCGCCAACAGGAGGAATACCAAGCTTCCAGAGTTTTTCTCACTGAACCCCAGGGATCGGCCGGTGGCAGTCGATGCCCTTCAAAGCGCATGGTCATTCTCCCTGACATATGCTTTCCCACCTCTGCACCTCTTACCGAAGGTCCTGGCCAAGTACAGGATGGAGAAGACTTCCCTTATCCTGATAGCCCCTTTTTGGCCAAAAAGGGCGTGGTTTTCGCTTCTACTAGCGTTAGCGGATCGTCCACCATGGATGTTGCCGTGCAGTCAAGATCTGTTGACTCAAGGTCCGGTACGGCACCCCAATCCGGCCTTTCTGAATCTAGCGGCCTGGTTTCTGAAATAGACATCCTGAAGTCTAAGGGTCTATCAGATAGAGTGATCAGAACTCTGTTACAGAGTCGCAAACCAGTTACCAGAGCGATTTATCTGAAACACTGGAAAAAATTCAATCTCTGGCTAAAAGAGAATGGAAAGAGGGAACATGATTCCCCAACGATTTTGGAGTTCTTACAAGAAGGCATCGACAAGAAACTGGCCTTAAGCACGATTAAGGTTCAAATTGCTGCCCTTTCAGTTTATGTTCAGCGCCCCCTACAAGAAGACCCGCTTATTAGTCGATTTTGCAAAGCAATTGCCAAACAACGCCCGGCCCCATGCCGTAAGATCCCGACATGGGACCTATCTCTGGTGTTGAAAGCAATCATTAAAGAGCCTTTTGAGCCGATATCAGAGGCATCCTTAAAGCTGGTTACTTTAAAGACAATTTTTTTGATCGCTATGACTTCTGCCCGCAGAATCAGCGAACTTCAGGCTCTCTCAATTAGAGATCCGTACATGCAAATTTTGGAGGATAAGGTTATTCTAAAGACAGATCAGTCCTTTGTGCCAAAAGTCGCCTCTGCTTTCCACAAGAGTCAGGACATTATACTTCCTTCTTTTTGCAATAAACCAAGAAATAGCAAAGAAGAACAGCTACACTGGCTGGACGTCAGAAGATGTGTTTTAGTCTATCTGGAAGCAACTAAAGGCTTTAGAAAATCAGATGCACTGTTTGTTCTTTTTTCTGGTAATCGAAAAGGAAAACAAGCTTCAAAAGGGACTCTAGCCAGGTGGATTAAATTGGCCATCTTGGAAGGGTATAAAGCCCTACACTTGGATCCTCCGCAAGGTTTGAAAGCTCACTCTACAAGGGCGTTAGCCACGTCCTGGGCAGAGAGAGCCGGCGCTACCCCGGAGCAAATATGTAAGGCCGCTACGTGGTCAAGCATGTCCACGTTCATTCGACATTACCGACTGGACGTCCTAAGTAGCCAAGATCAGGCCTTTGGGAGGAAAGTCCTGCAGGCGGTAGTCCCACCCTAATCTGGTGAGTTCTTGCTCATCCTCTCAAGGGCTGTCCTGGAAGACGCCTTGGGAAAATCAGAGTTAGTCTTACCGGAAACTCTGTTTCCAGGAGTCTTCCAGGACAGCACGTTCCCACCCTATGCTTTAAGGTAGGTATTTATGTGGGTATGTATATATGCATGGATAATATGTATGTATGTCATTAACTGTTTTTTTCAGCTCCGTCCTTCGGTTCTTGGATTAAAACTGACCAGATGCCTGAGGGACCGCCTTTTAAAGAGCTGGAGGTGATGTGTTTCCTGTCCAGGGAGGAGCTCCATCTCTCAAGGGCTGTCCTGGAAGACTCCTGGAAACAGAGTTTCCGGTAAGACTAACTCTGATTTTTGGGCAGGCCCCATATAAGGTGAAAAAAAGTCCCCAGTCTCCTGGGCACACCACACACACAGGGTGGACTGAGTACGTTTGTACCTGGCCACACGGATTGGGGTTAGATATGCCCTGTGGGTGATGTATATCTGGGGGAGTCGGTCTGAGAGTTTGGGGGGGCACACGTTTTTACAGGTCTCCGAAGCCTCATCTCATTCCTCCTCGTCAAGCTTTCCTACCTCCTTTTCCCAGCGAGATTTTATGGTAAGCGCTATCCTGGCGGCTGGAGGGGCGGAGAGCATATTGTAGAATGCGGAGATTAGTTTGATTGATTTTTAATATTTCTATACAGCACCACATACACCCTGAAGGGTGTGTCTAAGCGCTGGAAGGAGGTCCGCCGGTCTATTCTGGACCAAAAAGCAATCCAAGAAAACAAAGAAAAAAGACTTCACAGGCGAACTGATAGCTCGTGTACATAAAGAAAAAAGAAACCATGTAAAATATCAACAATAAAAACAAACAGTAGCAAGGGAGTTTGGGGTGAGGGGGAGGGGGACATAGGACAAAGGGAGGAGGGGCCAGGTCGGTTTAATTAGGCGTGGTCATAATCAACTTGTCTCAAAGAGGAACGTTTTCAGAGCCTTTCTGAAGGTAATAAGAACAGTAGACTTCCTCAAAGGCAACGGGAGAAGGTTCCAAAGCGAAGCGGCTCTGGCTCTAAAGGATCGGCCACCGAAAGAAATCAACCTTACTGGAGGGACGGCAGCAAAGTCCTGATCGCCCGATCTCAGTGCCCTGGGGGGATGGTAGTGTATGGCCAAGTTGTTAATGAACAATGGGCCATGTTGTTTAAAGGCCCTGAACATGACACACAAAGCCTTGAATTCGATCCTCCTTGCGCATGGGAGCCAATGAAGTAGTCTGAGAACGGGTGATATATGGTCCCATCTTGAGGTCCCCGTAATCAACCTAGCTGCCTGGTTCTGCACCAGCTGCAGCTTGGAGAGCCATTTAATAGGGAGTCCCAGGTATACCACATTGCAAAAGACAAGGCGTGAGATAACTAAGGCCTGTACCAGTAGTTTGTTGGGGTCCCGTCCCTTAACTATAGACATGACCGGGTACGTATGCGAAGACTGTGCCTGGGCTGCATGTCTAACCTGGAGAAACCTAAACAACATATTGTCATGAAGTGCGACTTCGTCTTCAAGCATTTGGTAGGTTTTCAAGTTGCCACTAGATAGTAAATGATGCAAGTAGTAGACTCCCTGTGCGGCCCGTAGCTCAGATCCCTGAACATTCCTGTAGACCCCTATTGTGCCATAGTGGTGTGTAGTCATTATGCCCGGGTATCTCTAGTTTGGTGGATGCAAGGTCCCAGACCTGTCTATAGTGACCGAAGAGGGACTCCGTCTCCCCTCCCCGACACAGCACCCCCAGATCCCACCGACACCGCGTAGAGCGCATCCCCGGTGAGCTGAGACTCCTGGGGGGGGGGGCACACCAAGGTCAGGAATCTTTGGCTGTCAGTTTTGTCGATATGATACAGCTGTGACAATTTACAAGCTGAGATCAGGAAGGGCCGTACCCCCCATATCTGTTGGACTTTTCAGGGCCTGCCACGCAAGTTTATGTCTGCCCGTCCCCCATATAAAAGGTTTAAGGAGGGCCTCCAGTGCCTTAAAATATTTCAGGGGGAGGTAGATCGGGGTGTGCCAAAGGGTGTAGAGTAGCTTAGGGAGAAGGACCATCTTTACAAGATTTATGTGACCCCAGACTCCAAATGGGAGGTGGGCCCATACTCAAATTTTAGCCTTGACAAGGTCAAAGAGGGGTTCTATATTGAGTGCGATGTAATCCGCCGGGTGCCTGGAGATGTGCACCCCTAAATATTTCATAACGTCTGACCATTGTCATATTCACAGCAAAAAATGCACTGATTACTGTGAAAATGACACTGGCAGTTTGGGAGTTAACCACAAGGGGGAGCTGAAGGGGTTAAGTGTGACCTCATATGTGTTTCTTACTGTAGGGGGGTGGGGCTGGACGTGTGATGTCATTGATCGTGTTTCCCTATATCAGGGAACAAACGATCAGTGACATTGCCACAGTAGAACGGGGAAGCTGTGTTTACACTCGCCTCTTCTCGTTATTCAGCTCCGGACTCCGGCGGCGATCGGGTCCTGCGGTCACGGAGCTTCGGACCGGGTGGCGGGCGCGCGCCCGCGACCCACGGCTGGGCATTTAACAAGCACGTACAGGTATGTGCCTGTGCCCAGCCGTGCCATTCTGCCGACGTATATCGGTGTTAGGCGGCCCTTAAGTGGTTAATGTTCGGACAATTTTATTATTTTTTATATATATAATGTGAAAGATAATGTGGCGCCAAGTAAATAGACACCCAACATGTCACGCTTTAAAATTGCACTGCGCTATCGGTGACGCTTTAATGTTTACAGATTGCCAGGTTAGAGTGACAGAGAAGGTCCAGTGCTAGAATTATCGCTCTCGCTCTGACGATCGCGCTGATACCTCACATGTGGAGTTTGAACAGCGTTTACATATGTGGGTGGGACTTGCGTGTGCTTCTGCAGGCGAGCGCGGGGGGATGGGGGCGCTTTCATTTTTTATTTCTTTCCTTATTTTACTTTTTATCACTTTTATTCCTTTTCCATCCCTTGTATTAAAAAAAATCCCCTCTTTATTCCCGAGAACAGGAAGTGATGTCGCTGTCGCTCCGGTCCTCCAAGGGCATAGAGCCAAGTGGGGGGGGGGGGGGGACATATTGCCCTCATTTGACTTCCTGCCTATCCACCCAGCTAATCGGATTGTTTGCGGGATTACCGGCGGCTCTGGTAAAGCGGGAGGAGGGTGTCGCCCCTCCCCCATCACCTCTAAAAAGGATCCCGTGGTGAATCTGCCGCCAGGATCACTTTTATCCGACGCGGAATCTCCCACGGAACAGAACGATCCCGGGGGTTATCGCCATAAGGTCAAAGTAGTGATGTCAATGTTCTGTGGGCGGCAAGTGGCCAAAAAAGCAGCGCCCTGGTCAGACTCCGCCCACAGCGCCTCCTTCTCCATCATCTCAATGGTGACCGGATAACATTCGATCCTCTCTAAGGTCATTAAGGAGGAACTGTCATTGTATCCCCCATGGGTGCTGGAGGTCAGACTGGACCTCCCCCTCCCCCCAATGTGGCCGTCTAACAACGCAGCTTAGGAAGAAGACCGACAATTGGCTCCAAGTACCTTCCTGAGCGGCAAGAAGGGGGCGTGCCCATCACCCCCCCCCCCCTGCATTTCTCTTGCCCCTGGGAAGTTTTTGAAGATGAGGCAAAAGGCCATTTGAAGCATCCGTCTCCTTCCTAGCTGTTGTCGGACAGCCAAGGGGGGGAAGGGAAGGGTGGACCCAGTTGAACCCTCGAGCTCGGCTCCGGTAGCACTGGGCCCAGTAGGACAAAGTACTCCATGTGGTACCACAACCCATCGCAGACCATGTGCCGATCGTTCTTCAGGTTTCCAACCGGACTCTTCACCATTCCAGAGATTTGGGGAGTCCCCCGTGGCTTTCTCCTCCTTCCTGGTCTCCAGTCCTCTTCACGGGTAGGTCACCTAAAATTGCTCAGCAGCCCCCCCTACAGGAAGTATAGAAGAGAGCCGGGTGTGGCCACAACGTGGGGGGGGGCGGAGCTGTGATGGATCTGGAGCGCTCAGAATCTGGTGCCGCTCTGCATGGGAGCCAATCAGCTTCTAATGTCAGCTTGTTCAGTGGAAGCTAATTGGCCCCCCCTGCAGAGCGGCACCAGATTCTTAGTAAATCTCCCCCCGATGTCTGACTCTCTGAGAGAAGACTCCACAGATGGATCTGTTATCTGGCTTTCCTTTTCTGGACACTCAGAAAACCGACTTTGTTTATTAAGGGGAGCAGTGTTTACCAGAACTAACCCAGTCTGTGCTGTGCTGGCAGGTCTCAGTATCAGCTGTAAACTAGATGGGAATGCTCTCAATCCTAAAGTGAAAAAAACGGAAGGTTTACAAACTCTTTAGTGGGATAAAGGTGAAAAAACATCTGATGGTAACAGCCCCCCCCCCCAGCCCCCGTTTTACTTACCTGAGGCCTGAATCTCTGTGGGCGCGATCCCGTGGTGGTTCCCCCAGCTCTTGTGGCCTCGTCATTGGATGATTGATAGCAGCGCAGCCATTGGCTCCCCCTGCTGGCAATCAAATCAATGATGGGGCGGGGCCGAGTGATT
Source organism: Rana kukunoris (assembly GCA_029574335.1). Lineage (NCBI taxonomy): Eukaryota > Metazoa > Chordata > Amphibia > Anura > Ranidae > Rana > Rana kukunoris. Next base: position 157,476 of record JAJQKJ010000815.1, on the reverse strand, counting down.
CGAGTGCTATGGCCGCCAGTGTATCCCACGTGAGCTCGCCCGCAAGCTAACCCCCCTTGGGAGAGAGAGAGCTTCCCAGAACAGGGTCAGCTCTTGGGGGGAGGAGCTAAGACAGCCACCGAGGGACCCCAGAAGAGGAGGATCGGGGCCACTCTGTGCAAAACAAACTGCACCGTGGAGGTAAGTATGAAATGTTTGTTATTTGAGTATTTAGAAGCATTGTATGTCGACATCCCTGAGGAAGATCGTACTGTATACTTTATCAGCATATTTTCAGCCCGCTCTGGTCACATGACTCCCTGTGTCCTCTGCCGGATAGAGGAGGAGCTCCGACAACGACTGGGCCACTGAAGCCTTCAGGTGATGTCACTCTCCCAGGTTTTATCAGCTGTTGTCGTTCCCTCCTCTCCCCTGCAGCTGTCATTGGCTGACACGGGCCACGTGACTAAAATGGGCTGAAAATATAAAGTACAGGGGAACCTCGGATTGCGAGTAAACGCGGTTAGCGAGTGTTTCGCCATGCGAGCTTTGTATTTTTAAAAATCGTAACTTGGTTTGCGAGTGTTGTCTCCCAAAACTAGCGCGATTCAGGCCGAATGGGTGTACAGTACCGCGTTTGGCCTGTGGTGGGGGCGGAGCCATGCGTCGCTGATCTGCGCCGTTCACAAGTGCACGGAAAGGGCCGAGGATAGCTCGGCAACAAAGTCTTTCCGAAGTTTGCCGAGGTGTCTGGGGGCCTTTTCCGAGGCTCTCCAGTGCCCCCCCGCCTCTGGCCACATGCGGTATTGCATGCCATCAAAGTCAATGCAGAACAAATTATTTTCGTTTCCATTGACTTCAATAGGGAAACTCGCTTTGATATGCAAGTACTTTGGATTACAAGCATTCTCCTGGAACAGATTATCCTCGTAATCCGAAGTTCCACTGTATACACACCTTTCTTACACAGGTTAGTCAGCAAAAGTCCTGGGAGGGGGGAGGGGACAGTAGTCGGGGTTATCCCAGAATTTAAGGCGAAGTGGAGTCAGTCTGTCCTCAGCCACTCTATGGGTCAGACTCTCTCTGAAATGATTGGGAAATGCTTGCAGGCAGCCATGACACCTCTACAAGGTATGACATATGTTGGGGTACGCTGTGTGGGGGGATGACAGAGATCATAGAGCGGGCTGTCCTCACTCACATGTCATGCTAAACACTCCTTGCCCTTCTCTCCAGGGAGATGGAGGTCCATGGTAGGGTAGGATGTGTAACTAATCACAGAGATAACGATGGACAAGGGCGCCGACCCCTTCCTCAGGAGAAGGTGGGGTGATAACACCTGTATACAAGGGTAGGCACGGTGAGGAATAACATCGGGACCAGAAGGGTTCTACCTGTAGGTGTTCCAGGAATGTGGAAGCCTCCCTACTCAGAGGAATCTCCCCCTACCCCTGTAAAGAGCTGAGGAGCGAGGACTGGGAATTCTAATCCTAGGAGTAGGAAGGAATCTTCCTCAGAAAAGGATGTCTTCCAGTCGTCAGGCTCCCAGGACTTACCCGATCCCAGAGGTGTGTCCTGCCTTCTGACCCTTCCACTGATGGATAAATCCACGTGAGGAAGAAAGGCCATGAAAAACTGTACATGGGGGGTTATTAGAAGAAAGGGACACCTTGGATCCAGGAAAGACAGTGGAGGCACAAATGGTACCGTCAGAACTGCCAAATGGATTGTAGAGGGCATTAGGAGGCGCCCATGGATTGTAGAGGACGTTAGGAGGCGCCCATGGATTGTAGAGGACGTTAGGAGGCGCCCATGGATTGTAGAGGACATTAGGAGGCGCCCATGGATTGTAGAGGGCATTAGGAGGCACCCATGGATTGTAGAGGACATTAGGAGGCGCCCATGGATTGTAGAGGGCATTAGGAGGCGCCCATGGATTGTAGAGGGCATTAGGAGGCGCCCATGGATTGTAGAGGGCATTAGGAGGTGCCCATGGATTGTAGAGGACATCAGGAGGCGCCCATGGATTGTAGAGGACATTAGGAGGCGCCCATGGATTGTAGAGGGCATCAGGAGGCGCCCATGGATTGTAGCGGACATTAGGAGGCGCCCATGGATTGTAGAGGACATTAGGAGGCGCCCATGGATTGTAGAGGACATTAGGAGGCGCCCATGGATTGTAGAGGACATTAGGAGGCGCCCATGGATTGTAGAGGGCATTAGGAGGCGCCCATGGATTGTAGAGGACATCAGGAGGCGCCCATAGATTGTAGAGGACATCAGGAGGCGCCCATGGATTGTAGAGGACATCAGGAGGCGCCCATGGATTGTAGAGGACATCAGGAGGCGCCCATGGATTGTAGAGGACATCAGGAGGCGCCCATGGATTGTAGAGGGCATCAGGAGGCACCCATGGATTGTAGGAGGCGCCCATGGATTGCAGAGGGCATTAGGAGGCACCCATGGATTGGAGGAGGCACCCATGGATTGTAGAGGACATTAGGAGGCGCCCATGGATTGTAGGAGGCGTCCATGGATTGTAGAGGGCATTAGGAGGCGCCCATGGATTGTAGAGGACATCAGGAGGCGCCCATGGATTGTAGAGGACATCAGGAGGCGCCCATGGATTGTAGAGGGCATTTGGAGGCGCCCATGGATTGTAGAGGACATTTGGAGGCGCCCATGGATTGTAGAGGGCATCAGGAGGCGCCCATGGATTGTAGCGGACATTAGGAGGTATCCATGGATTGTAGAGGGCTTTAGGAGGCACCCATGGATTGTAGAGGGCATCAGGAGGCGCCCATGGATTGTAGCGGACATTAGGAGGCGCCCATGGATTGTAGAGGACATTAGGAGGCGCCCATGGATTGTAGAGGACATTAGGAGGCGCCCATGGATTGTAGAGGACATTAGGAGGCGCCCATGGATTGTAGAGGACATTAGGAGGCGCCCATGGATTGTAGAGGGCATTAGGAGGCGCCCATGGATTGTAGAGGACATCAGGAGGCGCCCATAGATTGTAGAGGACATCAGGAGGCGCCCATGGATTGTAGAGGACATCAGGAGGCGCCCATGGATTGTAGAGGACATCAGGAGGCGCCCATGGATTGTAGAGGACATCAGGAGGCGCCCATGGATTGTAGAGGACATCAGGAGGCGCCCATGGATTGTAGAGGGCATCAGGAGGCACCCATGGATTGTAGGAGGCGCCCATGGATTGCAGAGGGCATTAGGAGGCACCCATGGATTGGAGGAGGCACCCATGGATTGTAGAGGACATTAGGAGGCGCCCATGGATTGTAGGAGGCGTCCATGGATTGTAGAGGGCATTAGGAGGCGCCCATGGATTGTAGAGGACATCAGGAGGCGCCCATGGATTGTAGAGGACATCAGGAGGCGCCCATGGATTGTAGAGGGCATTTGGAGGCGCCCATGGATTGTAGAGGGCATTAGGAGGCACCCATGGATTGTAGAGGACATTAGGAGGCGCCCATGGATTGTAGAGGGCATTAGGAGGCGCCCATGGATTGTAGAGGGCATTAGGAGGCGCCCATGGATTGTAGAGGGCATTAGGAGGTGCCCATGGATTGTAGAGGACATCAGGAGGCGCCCATGGATTGTAGAGGACATTAGGAGGCGCCCATGGATTGTAGAGGGCATCAGGAGGCGCCCATGGATTGTAGCGGACATTAGGAGGCGCCCATGGATTGTAGAGGACATTAGGAGGCGCCCATGGATTGTAGAGGACATTAGGAGGCGCCCATGGATTGTAGAGGACATTAGGAGGCGCCCATGGATTGTAGAGGGCATTAGGAGGCGCCCATGGATTGTAGAGGACATCAGGAGGCGCCCATAGATTGTAGAGGACATCAGGAGGCGCCCATGGATTGTAGAGGACATCAGGAGGCGCCCATGGATTGTAGAGGACATCAGGAGGCGCCCATGGATTGTAGAGGACATCAGGAGGCGCCCATGGATTGTAGAGGGCATCAGGAGGCACCCATGGATTGTAGGAGGCGCCCATGGATTGCAGAGGGCATTAGGAGGCACCCATGGATTGGAGGAGGCACCCATGGATTGTAGAGGACATTAGGAGGCGCCCATGGATTGTAGGAGGCGTCCATGGATTGTAGAGGGCATTAGGAGGCGCCCATGGATTGTAGAGGACATCAGGAGGCGCCCATGGATTGTAGAGGACATCAGGAGGCGCCCATGGATTGTAGAGGGCATTTGGAGGCGCCCATGGATTGTAGAGGACATTTGGAGGCGCCCATGGATTGTAGAGGGCATCAGGAGGCGCCCATGGATTGTAGCGGACATTAGGAGGTATCCATGGATTGTAGAGGGCTTTAGGAGGCACCCATGGATTGTAGAGGGCATTAGGAGGTACCCATGGATTGTAGAGGGCATTAGGAGGTACCCATGGATTGTAGAGGGCATTAGGAGGTACCCATGGATTGTAAAGGGCGTTAGGAGGCACTCCTGGATTGTAGAGGACATTAGGAGGCGCCCATGGATTGTAGAGGGCATCAGGAGGCACCCATGGATTGTAGGAGGCGCCCATGGATTGTAGAGGGCATTAGGAGGCACCCATGGATTGGAGGAGGCGCCCATGGATTGTAGGAAGCGCCCATGGATTGTAGAGGGCATTAGGAGGCGCCCATGGATTGTAGAGGGCATTAGGAGGCGCCCATGGATTGTAGAGGGCATCAGGAGGCGCCCATGGATTGTAGAGGACATCAGGAGGCGCCCATGGATTGTAGAGGACATCAGGAGGCGCCCATGGATTGTAGAGGACATCAGGAGGCGCCCATGGATTGTAGAGGACATCAGGAGGCGCCCATGGATTGTAGAGGACATCAGGAGGCGCCCATGGATTGTAGAGGGCATCAGGAAGCACCCATGGATTGTAGGAGGCGCCCATGGATTGTAGAGGGCATTAGGAGGCACCCATGGATTGGAGGAGGCACCCATGGATTGTAGAGGACATTAGGAGGCGCCCATGGATTGTAGGAGGCGTCCATGGATTGTAGAGGGCATTAGGAGGCGCCCATGGATTGTAGAGGACATCAGGAGGCGCCCATGGATTGTAGAGGACATCGGGAGGCGCCCATGGATTGTAGAGGGCATTTGGAGGCGCCCATGGATTGTAGAGGACATTTGGAGGCGCCCATGGATTGTAGAGGGCATCAGGAGGCGCCCATGGATTGTAGCGGACATTAGGAGGTATCCATGGATTGTAGAGGGCTTTAGGAGGCACCCATGGATTGTAGAGGGCATTAGGAGGTACCCATGGATTGTAGAGGGCATTAGGAGGTACCCATGGATTGTAGAGGACATTAGGAGGCGCCCATGGATTGTAGAGGGCATCAGGAGGCACCCATAGATTGTAGGAGGCGCCCATGGATTGTAGAGGGCATTAGGAGGCACCCATGGATTGGAGGAGGCGCCCATGGATTGTAGGAAGCGCCCATGGATTGTAGAGGGCATTAGGAGGCGCCCATGGATTGTAGAGGACATTAGGAGGCGCCCATGGATTGTAGAGGGCAATAGGAGGCGCCCATGGATTGTAGGAGGCGCCCATGGATTGTAGAGGGCATTAGGAGGCGCCCATGGATTGTAGAGGGCATCAGGAGGCGCCCATGGATTGTAGGAGGCGCCCCTGGATTGTAGAGGGCATTAGGAGGCGCCCCTGGATTGTAGAGGGCATTAGGAGGCGCCCATGGATTGTAGAGGGCATTAGGAGGCGCGCATGGATTGTAGAGGACATTAGGAGGCGCCCATGGATTGTAGAGGACATTAGGAGGCGCCCATGGATTGTAGAGGACATTAGGAGGCGCCCATGGATTGTAGAGGGCAATAGGAGGCGCCCATGGATTGTAGGAGGCGCCCATGGATTGTAGAGGGCATTAGGAGGCGCCCATGGATTGTAGAGGGCATTAGGAGGCGCCCATGGAGATTGTAGAGGGCATTAGGAGGCGCCCATGGATTGTAGAGGACATTAGGAGGCGCCCATGGATTGTAGAGGGCATTAGGAGGCGCCCATGGATTGTAGAGGGCATTAGGAGGCGCCCATGGATTGTAGAGGGCATTAGGAGGCGCGCATGGATTGTAGAGGACATTAGGAGGCGCCCATGGATTGTAGAGGACATTAGGAGGCGCCCATGGATTGTAGAGGACATTAGGAGGCGCCCATGGATTGTAGAGGGCAATAGGAGGCGCCCATGGATTTTGGGAAGCGCCCATGGATTGTAGAGGGCATTAGGAGGCGCCCATGGATTGTAGAGGGCATTAGGAGGCGCCCATGGAGATTGTAGAGGGCATTAGGAGGCGCCCATGGATTGTAGAGGACATTAGGAGGCGCCCATGGATTGTAGAGGGCATTAGGAGGCACCCATGAATGAATGAATGACTTGTATAGCGCAACGCATGCGAACTGAATCGCCTCTGGGCGCTTTTTCCAGCCAGTGTCTGCTTGGCTGGTGCGGTCATTTTTACCCCGTAGGATCTTGACACGCTATGGACACACAGTCATACACACATATATACATATATACTGGGTCAATTTTTGGACGATCCAATTTACCTACCAGCATGTCTTTGGAGTGTGGGAGGAAACCGGAGTACCCGGAGGAAACCCACGCAGACACAGGGAGAACATGCAAACTCCAGGCAGATGGTGTCGTGGTCGGGATTCGAACCAGCGACCCTTTTGCTGCTAGGCGAAAGTGCTACTCACTGGACCACTGTGCTGCCCATTGGTGCGTCCGCTGACACCAATGGTAGGGGTTATTAGTGCGTCCGCTGACACCAATGCTGGGGGGTTATTAGTGCATCCACTGACACCGATGCTGGGGGTTATTAGTGCGTCCGCTGACACCGATGCTGGGGGGTTATTAGTGCGTCCGCTGACACCCATGCTGGGGGTTATTAGTGCGTCCGCATAGTAATCTCCGCCCAGGTCACACCCAGGAAGGGATCACATGGCCCCTCTGGTAGGTTCATAGTGATCTCCGACCAGGACCAGTGCTGCAAGGCTCACCACTAAGCCTCTGTGTTGCCCATATGCGGCCTCTGCTCTCTAAGGCCCGCCCCCGCTGTGTAGGGTATATCAGTGATGCCAATCGTCTTATTTCTCCACTTACATTGATAGTTGGTGATTCAGAAGCTCCAAAAACAAAGATGGAGGCTGATGGGAGGACCCTCTGGTTCTCGGAGTGGCAGCCGCTCCCAGTGTAGGGACCTGTGCTGGTACAGCCGTACCCGGCCCCTGGGAGGGTCCCTCAGACTTTTTGTTGGGTCTTCTTCTAGGAACAGCCAATCGTCTTGTTTGTCCACTTACATTGATAGTTGGTGATTCAGAAACTCCACCCATTTGTTTCATTCTTTTTCCACCGCTAATCTATACTCAGCACTGACCTTGTATAGCGCTTTTCTCTCTGAGGACTCCAAGTATTGGAGATGGCGTTGGCTGGGAATCGAACCCGGGTCAGTTGCTTAGAAAGCAGCTGTGCTAACCACTGCACCACCAACGCAAAGGTAGCATGTAGCGTAGGAGGAAACCGGAGTACCCCGGAGGAAACCCACGCAAGCACAGGGAGAACATGCAAACTCCATGCAGATAGTGTCCTGGTTAGGATTTGAACCAAGGACCCCAGTGCTGCAAGGCTCACCACTAAGCCTCTCTGCTGCCCATATGCGGGCCTCTGTTCTCTAAGGCCCGCCCCCGCTGATCGGGGTATATCAGTTATGTCCACTTAACACACCTCCAGAAGAAATCCAAACTTCTCCTAATCTACAATCTATAACACTCCTATAATAAGACACACCCCAAATAACAAAGATGGGGTACAGTGGTCCACAAATTAGAATGGGGAGGCACAGGTGTTCCTAGCATCCCATGTAGGCAGTCCCATTGCTGTCAACTGTACCCAATGTGACATCTGTGTGGGTGCCGGTGCACGGCCCCAAACACACCCAGGGTGCATCCGCGCAACTGCACCCACATGGATGTCCTTTTTGGGGTTAATGCAGCCCCCACACAGGGTACAGATTCATACACCTCGTGTGAGTGAGGCCTTGGACTTCTCTATGAAGGACCTCACTGGTGGGAAAGCCTAAAGAAAGCTGCGAGGACTTCTCACACCTCACATCATAGCCGGTCCATCACACCCCTCAAAAATATACCGGCCTTCAACCTTCTCTCATTGCCGGTCCAACACATGCCTCAAAAATATACCGGCCTTCAACCTCCCTCATAGCTGGTCCAAAACACGTCTCAAAAACATACCGGCCTCCAACCTCCTCTCAAGCTGGTCCAACACACGCCTCAAAAATATACCGGCCTCCAACCTCCCCTCATTGCCGGTCCAACACATGCCTCAAAAACATACCGGCCTCCAACCTCCTCTCAAGCTGGTCCAACACACGCCTCAAAAATATACCGGCCTCCAACCTCCTCTCATTGCCGGTCCAACACATGCCTCAAAAATATACCGGCCTCCAACCTCCTCTCAAGCTGGTCCAACACACACCTCAAAAATATACCGGCCTCCAACCTCCTCTCATAGCCGGTCGAACTCATGCCTCAAAAATATACTGGCCTTCAACCTCCCTCATAGCCGGTCCAATACATGCCTCAAAAACATACTGCCTCCAACCTCCCCTAATTACTGGTCCAACACACGCCTCAAAAACCCAATGTGACATCTGTGTGGGTGCCATGCACGACCCCAGACGCACTTAGGGTGCGTCTGCGCAACTGCACCCACATGGATGTCCTTTTTGGGGTTAACGCAGCTCCCACACAGGGTACAGATTCATACTTCCCGTGTGAATGAGGCCTTGGACTTCTCTATGAAGGACCTCACTGGTGGGAAAGCCTAAAGAAAGCTGCGAGGACTTCTCACACCTCACATCATAGCCGGTCCAACACACCCCTCAAAAATATACCGGCCTTCAACCTTCTCTCATTGCCGGTCCAACACATGCCTCAAAAATATACCGGCCTTCAACCTCCCTCATAGCTGGTCCAAAACACGTCTCAAAAACATACAGGCCTCCAACCTCCTCTCATAGCCGGTCCAACTCATGCCTCAAAAATATACCAGCCTCCAACCTCCTCTCAAGCTGGTCCAACACACACCTCAAAAACATACCGGCCTCCAACCTCCTCTCAAGCTGGTCCAACACACGCCTCAAAAATATACCGGCCTCCAACCTCCCCTCATTGCCGGTCCAACACATGCCTCAAAAACATACCGGCCTCCTACCTCCTCTCAAGCTGGTCCAACACACGCCTCAAAAATATACCGGCCTCCAACCTCCCCTCATTGCCGGTCCAACACATGCCTCAAAAACATACCGGCCTCCTACCTCCTCTCAAGCTGGTCCAACACACGCCTCAAAAATATACCGGCCTCCAACCTCCTCTCATTGCCGGTCCAACACATGCCTCAAAAATATACCGGCCTCCAACCTCCTCTCAAGCTGGTCCAACACACACACCTCAAAAATATACCGGCCTCCAACCTCCTCTCATAGCCGGTCGAACTCATGCCTCAAAAATATACTGGCCTTCAACCTCCCTCATAGCCGGTCCAATACATGCCTCAAAAACATACTGCCTCCAACCTCCCCTAATTACTGGTCCAACACACACCTCAAAAACCCAATGTGACATCTGTGTGGGTGCCGTGCACGGCCCCAGACGCACTTAGGGTGCGTCTGCGCAACTGCACCCACATGGATGTCCTTTTTTTTTCTTCTGCCAGTCAGAAAATGGCAGTCAAGCAGCGGAGTCCGAGGAGTAGGGCCGGTATGCTGATGAGCTGGGCTGGGCTTCCAGTTGATCGTTCCAAAGAGCGGGTGATCTCTGATGTCCTGTACCATCTTTGCTCGAGCCGTCTGCTTGTACTGTAAGAGCTGTAAAGGAGAAAGAAATATGATAAGAAACCACCAGAGAGTAATAGTGATATGTGAGCAATACAACCCCCGTTTTATGATTGGGTTCTGACAAATTCAGTCGTAGCACAGCACCCTATTGTGTAATATTGGATCGGGTCGTAGCACGGCACCCTATTGTGTAATATTGGATCGGGTCGTAGCACGGCACCCTATTGTGTAATATTGGATCGGGTCGTAGCACGGCACCCTATTGTGTAATATTGGATCGGGTCGTAGCACGGCACCCTATTGTGTAATATTGGATCGGGTCGTAGCACGGCACCCTATTGTGTAATATTGGATCGGGTCGTAGCACGGCACCCTATTGTGTAATATTGGATCGGGTCGTAGGACGGCACCCTATTGTGTAATATTGGATCGGGTCGTAGCACGGCTCCCTATTGTGTAATATTGGATCGGGTCGTAGCACCCTATTGTGTAATATTGGATCGGGTCGTAGCACGGCACCCTATTGTGTAATATTGGATCGGGTCGTAGGACGGCACCCTATTGTGTAATATTGGATCGGGTCGTAGCACGGCACCCTATTGTGTAATATTGGATCGGGTCGTAGCACCCTATTGTGTAATATTGGATTGGGTCGTAGTACAGCACCCTATTGTGTAATATTGGATCGGGTCGTAGCACGGCACCCTATTGTGTAATATTGGATCGGGTCGTAGCATGGCTCCCTATGGTGTAATATTGGATCGGGTCGTAGCACGGCACCCTATGGTGTGATATTGGATCGGGTCGTAGCACGGCACCCTATGGTGTAATATTGGATCGGGTCGTAGCACGGCTCCCTATTGTGTAATATTGGATCGGAAAGTACTGCTATGACCCACATGGAAGTGCAATGGTGTTTCCTAAAATCCTGAGAAGGTGTATATGACCTGGAAAGGGTTCTGTGTGTTAGGAGAAGGTAATACTCACCCTATAGAGGAGATCCTGGAGAGGCGCCGCCTTAGGTTTACGGCTTTCTTCCTTAATGTTGCGCAGGTTGTGTAGTAAATTGTCCCATAGAACTTTGCCCGTGGCCATCTCAAATACGATCGCTCCCAGGGAGTAATAGTCTGCCATGGTGTAGTACGGTTCTAGATTAATGACCTGTAGAAATAGAAGAGAGAGAGAGAAAGAAGGGTGAGTGAGTTTGTAGGCCAGGCAGAGGACAGAGAGGACTCCATGGTCACATATATGATGTATGGAGCCTCCCAGGAGTCCTAAAATTGACATCAAACTAAGGCGGAGCTTGGGAATATTGGAGGAGGGGCTTAAATTCACAACATTTTTTTAGTTTTGGACAGAGTACAAAAACAATTGAGTATTGTCCATTTATTTATTACGGTTCCTATATGGTGCCATCAATCTTCACACATATATATTGTACATTCACATCCATAAATACGTTTCATTTGCAATAACATCCAAATTTTCAGGACAAGCGTTTGTGGTGTGGTCCCTTCATCAAGGCCCAAGAGTACCGTTTGGGGCGAAGAAGGCACCCCCCCCGGAAACCCCATCCAAAATGGCCGCCGACATGCAGGCTACAAGAAAATGGCCACGGATCACTAATAAAGGCGCCCGGCCCTGGCAAAATGGCGGCTGCGATAGTGCAGAAAAATAACACTAAACACACCAGCAAACACCCGGGACCCCTAGGCAGGCCCCCCCCCCCCCCGCACACACGGCAGAAAAAAAACAGACACAGGATGAGCCCCCCCCCCCCCCACGGACGGACCCCCCACCTCACGGCCGACCACCATGATTGTGGGGAAAGGAGGAAGAGGAAGGGAGAGAGGAAATCAGAGTGGACCCCCCGATCGACCTCCCCAGGAATGCAGCAGCCGCACCACCATGCCAAAGCAAGGGGACTGCTACTTGCCCGTCCTGCGACCACCAGCCACCCCTGGAGCTCACCGGCCACCCCTGGAGCAACGGGGCACCTCGTGGACATCCCAGCACGTAGCTAAAGGCCGACACACGCTCGATGGCTGAACATGGGGGGACTACAAGGATCGAGGGTCCAGCCTGTCACCCAGTCGGCAGTTTATTTTAGATCTCAGGATCCAAAAATGCAGGAAAACGAAAAGAAAAGCAAGAAAAACGCAAAAAAAAAAGCTAATTTCCAGAGCACATGGGCCCAGAAGAGCCGTGTCATTCTCCTTGCTAGGCAGAAAAAAAACTGAGGCTGCAGATTAGAGAATGGGGGATGTACCCGGGGGAACCGCCCCCTGGGAGGTACTGTACTGCTGGAGTGTTTAACACTTAACATGCTGTTTTTCTCCTAAAAGGGAGGATAATACCTGAAGGTCAATTGCTGCTGTGTCCGTCCATGAACGGAAGAGAAATGTGGATGTTGGTGGAAATGGAAACAAAGTATCACAGACAGTACACAATTCTTCTTGTTGGTAAGTGTACTAATACAACTCCAATCACCTCAGGCAGGACAGAGTACAGAAGGGTTACTACCCCTGCCAGTTTATTTTTACTGTCTGTGTACCATTGGGGGAAAGTTCCCTACACTTCCTGTTCCAGAGATACAAGAGGAAGTCATAGGAAATCTCCCACAGCGAGGGGCATTCTTCTCTCAGAGTCTTTCACCCACCATTGGAAGACTTTCCCTCTATACCTGTTGTGGGGACGGCTCTAACATTGTCTCTATCAGTGGTCACCGGTACAAATAAAGAGTGTGACTCCCCCTAATGAGGACACAATGGGATTCTCCATTCAATGAATGAGCAAGCCCCTCCCCCCCATAGCTCTTCTCTATATCCCATAATAAGCATTACAACAAAGTCTAATATCCGGAAATCACCAGTCTTACCTCCGGGGCCATGTATCCGTATGTCCCCGCACCTCCTCTGATCTTATTGGCCTCGGAGACTCCCGTCTCAGACACGCCAAAATCGGCAATCCGAACGTGACCGGCGGCGTCCAGAAGAATGTTTTCCGGTTTGAGGTCTCTGTGAAGAAAAAGAGAGAACAGTTACATGAAGCAGAACATGACATGAGCAGGGAGACTTCTGCAGCAGATGGAGTGAGACTTTACAGGAGACAACACAACTGGGAACGTCTTCCTGATTCATCATAAAATAGCAGAAGCCCCATAAGGGGTGAGTGTTGGTCAGATAATCCAATACTTACCTATGGATGATCTGCGCAGCGGGCAGGCACTGCAGTCCACAAATAATCTCCGCCGTGAGACCTCTGAAAGGAGAAAGAGAAAAATATGAATTATCATTCACAATCATCACAGACCAAGAAATGTAAAGCTTAGTGACTTCCCTCTATAGTACATAGGGGTGTGGATGGACGGGCTCAGTGGGCGGGGCCTGGCTGTGTCACATTGGCCAGTCACCCCCGACTCCGTCATTGGACTTACCTTATGATGTTCACGTCAAGTACTTCGTAGGTTGATAGTAGATTCCGAAGATCCCCTCCGCTCAGGTATTCCATGACAAAGAAGAGATGAGTCTGTGGGAAAAGAAGAGATAAAGGTTACATTTCATTTTATGGGGGAATCTAGGAAGACAGACAATGGGGGGTGTTCCTTTAGGAGTTTGGGGGAACCAAACAGAGAAAATGCTTGGTCAGCCATGGCTGGACTATCCTGATCACAATACTAGTTTTGTCTGGATGTTGGGGTGATACTTTGGTCACCAGCATGGAAGTCCCATGTAGATCAGGAGCCTGACTTCTCCTGTCCTCCTAGCTGCAGACTGGCTCCACCTCAGTGACTCAAAGCCAAGCAACTAGCTATTTCCAAAATAGGTCAGAAATGGCCGCCTCTCAGTAAACGGTTTCGGTAAAGAAATCCTCTACTCTGTGCAGTTTACCTAACCGGCCTCCAGGAGGCGCTCTAGAGTTCTGCTCTTACCTATACGGCTTCCCCGACTACAGAGAGCCCTCAGAACCCCTGGTGTGGGATCTCCAATTCAGCACTCAATGCCTAAAGGTCTAATTGACAGACCTGAAGCCCATCACCGGGGGAAGGGGGGTGCCTAACTTTCTATGACCCCCAACTGATCAGACCCCCCCCCCATTTTAGGGGGTCTGATCAGTAGTGGAGCGCAGTACAGAAAAGGGATGAAAACATAGAAGATGGAAAGACTTACCTCTGTCTGAAATGCTCCATATAGATGGGTGATGTGTCGCTTTCTCTTGTAGTCTATCAGTATTTGGCGCTCTTTGGTGGTCAGTCTGGGACCATCATGAAGTATTTTTCTCTTTTTAATGATCTTCACGGCCAGCTTCTGTCCAATGGCAGCAAGAGAGGCCAACACCACCTTCCCAAAGGCCCCCTCTCCAAGTATTCCATGGAAATGGAGACTTTCCAACGATGGTACACATGGCCGTTCCCTTATGGCACGTCTAATTGGGAATAGTGGAGGTGCCCCGTGGCCTATGTTGCTGGACTTTGGAGCGGCCACATTCACATGAGGCACAGCCGCCTGTATTCTTCTGTTTGTGGGTCTTGTAACCTGCGTTCCCTGCTCCTTGGTGCACGTGGTCACATGTCTTCCCTGATCCTTGGTGCACGTGGTCACATGTCTTCCCTGATCCTTGGTGCACGTGGTCACATGTCTTCCCTGCTCCTTGGTGCACGTGGTCATATGTCTTCCCTGATCCTTGGTGCACGTGGTCATATGTCTTCCCTGCTCCTTGGTGCACGTGGTCACATGTCTTCCCTGCTCCTTGGTGCACGTGGTCACATGTCTTCCCTGCTCCTTGGTGCACGTGGTCATATGTCTTCCCTGATCCTTGGTGCACGTGGTCATATGTCTTCCCTGCTCCTTGGTGCACGTGGTCACATGTCTTCCCTGTTCCTTGGTGCACGTGGTCATGTCTTCCCTGATCCTTGGTCGTGGTCACATGTCTTCCCTGATCCTTGGTGCACGTGGTCACATGTCTTCCCTGATCCTTGGTGCATGTCTTCCCGTGGTCATATGTCTGGTCATGTCTTCCCTGCTCCTTGGTGCACGTGGTCACATGTCTTCCCTGCTCCTTGGTGCACGTGGTCACATGTCTTCCCTGCTCCTTGGTGCACGTGGTCACATGTCTTCCCTGTCTTCCCTGTCTTCCCTCCTTGGTGCACGTGGTCACATGTCTTCCCTGCTCCTTGGTGCACGTGGTCACATGTCTTCCCTGCTCCTTGGTGCACGTGGTCATGTCTTCCCTGCTCCTTGGTGCATGTCTTCCCTGCTCCTTGGTGCACGTGGTCACATGTCTTCCCTGCTCCTTGGTGCACGTGGTCACATGTCTTCCCTGCTCCTTGGTGCACGTGGTCACATGTCTTCCCTGCTCCTTGGTGCACGTGGTCACATGTCTTCCCTGCTCCTTGGTGCACGTGGTCACATGTCTTCCCTGCTCCTTGGTGCACGTGGTCACATGTCTTCCCTGCTCCTTGGTGCACGTGGTCACATGTCTTCCCTGCTCCTTGGTGCACGTGGTCACATGTCTTCCCTGCTCCTTGGTGCACGTGGTCACATGTCTTCCCTGCTCCTTGGTGCACGTGGTCACATGTCTTCCCTGCTCCTTGGTGCACGTGGTCACATGTCTTCTTGGTGCCTGATGTCTTCCCTGCTCCTTGGTGCACGTGGTCATATGTCTTCCCTGCTCCTTGGTGCACGTGGTCATATGTCTTCCCTTGCTCCTTGGTGCACGTGGTCACATGTCTTCCCTGCTCCTTGGTGCACGTGGTCACATGTCTTCCCTGCTCCTTGGTGCACGTGGTCACATGTCTTCCCTGCTCCTTGGTGCACGTGGTCACATGTCTTCCCTGCTCCTTGGTGCACGTGGTCACATGTCTTCCCTGCTCCTTGGTGCACGTGGTCACATGTCTTCCCTGCTCCTTGGTGCACGTGGTCACATGTCTTCCCTGCTCCTTGGTGCACGTGGTCACATGTCTTCCCTGCTCCTTGGTGCACGTGGTCACATGTCTTCCCTGCTCCTTGGTGCACGTGGTCACATGTCTTCCCTGCTCCTTGGTGCACGTGGTCACATGTCTTCCCTGCTCCTTGGTGCACGTGGTCACATGTCTTCCCTGCTCCTTGGTGCACGTGGTCACATGTCTTCCCTGCTCCTTGGTGCACGTGGTCACATGTCTTCCCTGCTCCTTGGTGCACGTGGTCACATGTCTTCCCTGCTCCTTGGTGCACGTGGTCACATGTCTTCCCTGCTCCTTGGTGCACGTGGTCACATGTCTTCCCTGCTCCTTGGTGCACGTGGTCACATGTCTTCCCTGCTCCTTGGTGCACGTGGTCACATGTCTTCCCCGATCCTTGGTGCACGTGGTCACATGTCTTCCCTGCTCCTTGGTGCACGTGGTCACATGTCTTCCCCGATCCTTGGTGCACGTGGTCACATGTCTTCCCTGCTCCTTGGTGCACGTGGTCACATGTCTTCCCTGCTCCTTGGTGCACGTGGTCACATGTCTTCTCTGCTCCTTGGTGCACGTGGTCATATGTCTTCCCTGCTCCTTGGTGGATGGAGCTACGATCACTTCTACTCTCTGGCCTTTGGAAGATGGAATCACGATCACTTGCCGGCTCCCGGAAGATGGAATCACTATCACTCGTGCATCCTCGTCCTGGGTGGATGGAATCACGATCACTTGTGGTTTCTTGCGATGGGTGGATGGCGTGACACGTGTCTCTTCCGTGGTCTTGGCGTGTGATGCTTTCCCACCCTTTGTGGTAATTGGAACCACTTGGGTTTTGTCACTGATGGATTCCACCAGTAGAATCGCCCCATTTCATTGGGGGTTGGGCCATTATATCCGTCTGGGGAGAGAAAAAAAGAATTATTTCCATTCTTACTATTTACACTTCATTGATATCACACAGAATCCGTGGCTGTTTAACCACTTGAGACCCGGACCTTTACGCAGGTTAAGGACCGGGCCAGTTTTTGCGATTCGGCGCTGCGTCACTTTAACTGACAATTGCGCGGTCGTGCGACGTGCCTCCCAAACACAATTGGCGTCCTTTTCTCCCCACAAGTAGAGATTTCTTTTGGTGGTATTTGATCACTTCTGCGGTTTTTATTTTTTGCGCTATAAACAGAAATGGAGCGACAATTTTGAAAAAAATTCAATATCTTTTATTTTTTATTATAATAAATATCCCCCAAAAATATATAAAACATTTTTTCCTGAGTTTAGGGCGATACGGATTCTTCCACATATTATTGGTAAAAAAAAAAATCGCAATAAGTGTTTATCGTTTGGTTTGCGCAAAATTTATAGCGTTTACAAAATAGGGGATAGTTTTATAGCATTTTAATATATTTTTTTTCCTAGTAATGGCGGCGATCAGCGATTTTTTTTCGTGACTGCGACATTACGGTGGACAATTTTGACACATTTTTGGGACCATCGTCATTTTCACAGCAAAAAATGCTATAAAAATGCACTGATTACTGTGAAAATGGGAGTTAACCACAAGGGGGCGCTGTAGGGGTTAAGTGTGACCTCATCTGTGTTTCTAACTGTAGGGGGCGTGGCTAGACGGGTGAGGTCATTGATCGTCTTTCCCTATATCAGGGAACACACGATCAATGACACTGCCACTGTGAAGAACGGGAAATCTGTGTTTACTCTCACCTCTCCCCCTCCTTCAGCTCCGGGGACCGATCGCAGGACTCTGGTGGTGATCGGGTCCCGCGGTCACAGAGCTTCGGCCCGGGTAGGGAGCACGCCCCCGCGACCCACGGCTGGGCACTTAAAGAGGACGTAGAGGTACCTGCCTGTGCCCAGCCGTGCCATTCTGCCGACGTATCTCTGCAGGAGGCGGTCCTTAAGTGGTTAAATGGGTTTCCTTTAACACATGTAAGTGAATGTCACCTGAGCTCTGGAAATGATCTTGTCCGACGCGTTTCTCTTTATAAACATGGAGGATATGAGGGGTTCCCGTCCCTGGGATTCCATTCTCAGGACAAGTTGGGGGTCCCTGTGGAATCTCTACCCGCTATTCCCCCCGAATACCCCGACTTCAACCTTCTGTCCCCCAAAAGGTAGAAATCCTGATGGGATCTCTCACTGGTAATAAAGAGCGCCGATCCGCTACGTTACATATGCAGGCTGTGCTTCCTGCTGCTGGGTAGTGCTGGTGATTTAAGCCAACAAGGGCCGCTGTTAGGAATCACGGGGGCCCCAATCCATATGTACCCCATATGGATCGCCTTCCATCCAAGGGCGGATCCAGAGTCTAGTCTCGGGAGGGGCACTGCCAGAAAATAAGGTGTTGCTTACAGAACTCAATTAGGTGTCCGATGTGTCCGCTGCAATGTTGCAGTACCGCTAAAAAATCAATGATCCCCGCCATTACTAGTAAAAAAATATTTAAATATAAATGCCATAAATCTATCCCATGGTTTGTAGACGATTGTCAGGGACTGCAGACATAGTACAAGAGATGGTCAGAGACTGCAGACGTGGTACAGGAGATGGTCAGAGACTGCAGACGTGGGACAAGGGATGGTCAGAGACTGCAGACATGGTACAAGGGATGGTCAGAGACTGCAGACGTGGGACAAGGGATGGTCAGAGACTGCAGACGTGGTACAGGAGATGGTCAGAGACTGCAGACATGGTACAAGAGATGGTCAGAGAATGCAGACGTGGGACAAGGGATGGTCAGAGACTGCAGACATGGTACAAGGGATGGTCAGAGACTGCAGACGTGGGACAAGGGATGGTCAGAGACTGCAGACGTGGTACAGGAGATGGTCAGAGACTGCAGACGTGGTACAGGATATGGTCAGAGACTGCAGACGTGGTACAGGAGATGGTCAGAGACTGCAGATGTGGTACAGGAGATGGTCAGAGACTGCAGACGTGGTACAAGGGATGGACAGAGACTGCAGATGTGGTATAAGAGATGGTCAGAGACTGCAGATGTGGTACAAGGGATGGTTAGAGACTGAAGACGTGGTACAAGAGATCAATGCAGCCTCATCAGTGCCCATCATTGCAGCCTCACTGTGCATATGAATGCAGCCCCCCCATTTGTGTTTAAATTCAGTCCCACTTTTGTATATGAATGCAGTCCCACTTTTGTATATGAATGCAGTCCCACTTTTGTCTATAAATGCAGTCCCACTTTTGTCTATTAATGCAGCCACACTGTGCATGGCACTCACCATGGCATTACCTCGATCATACAGAGCAGGTATCTCCTCTCCTGACGTGTGTCATGGAACAAACAGGAGCTGTAGGTCTGTGTTCGGCAGGGCAGTGTGCTCTAGCAAGGTCCCCCCCCCCCCTAGACGGGCTTGTGTGATAGACAAAACACTGATTCAATCAGTGTTCCATCTCCATCTACTATCACACGAGCAGGTCTAGCACAGGCAGCACAGCCCAACACAGATCCAGCTCACACACACAGCCAGAGATGCCCGATGTCAGCAGGAGAGAGGGGAGCGCTGCAGTCAGCTACAGCTCAAAGCAGCCTCAGGACAGGCAGCCTACCAGCCCTGGTGATGAGAGAGAGAGAGAGACTCGGAAGTGGGAGCTGCAGGCACCGTAAAGCAGTTTAAAAAAAAATGACATGATTGCCTCGGGGGGAGGGGGCAATTTCCCTGTTGCCCCCCATGGATCCGCCGTTGCCGCAAAGCAGTTTAAAAAAAATGCTAAAAAAAAAAATCCGCCGTTGCTTCCATCGACCAGTCCTGATGGAGAACCAGCATTGATCAGTACATGATCGGCGAGGGGGGGGGGCTTTGGGTGTGGACTAAGAAAATAAAAGGGGGGGATGCCACTTGGGCCCCTGGGGACCGCCGGGCCCCTTTAAGGTCGCAGGGGGCTTTGAGTACTGGCGAAAAAATACAAAAGGGGGTGCCATCTGGGCCCGTTACAGGTGTACTGCCTGTACCCCCTGATGGCGGCCCTGTGTGGGGGGAGGGGAGGGCATTCAGTATATTCTATTCCTCTATAGCAGGGGTGTCCAAGCTTTTTTCAAAGAGGGCCAGATTTGATGAAGTGAACATGGGTGAGGGGCCAAGTGGTTTCCTCCGAGCGACTAATACACCACGCCCAACAAGAATTCTCCCGCCTCTGTGGCTGTGTGGTGATGAGGTGAGCCCCCCGGCGTGATATTTGGATATACCGGATTTATCGGCGAAAAACACGCCCCTTCACTTTAGGAGGGAAGTTTCAGGGGGAAACGAATGTACATAAAAACTTTGAAGCACAATAAGGGTCATTGCCCATCAACCTAATCGGTGCCCATCTGCAGCCTCCCCATTGCCATGAATGCAGCCTCTCCATTGCCATGAATGCAGCCTCTCCATTGCCATGAATGCAGCCTCCCCATTGCCCACAATGCAGCCTCTCCATTGCCATGAATGCAGCCTCCCCATTGCCATGAATGCAGCCTCTCCATTGCCATGAATGCAGCCTCTCCATTGCCATGAATGCAGCCTCACCATTGCCATGAATGCAGCCTCTCCATTGCCATGAATGCAGCCTCTTCATTGCCATGAATGCAGCCTCTCCATTGCCATGAATGCAGCCTCCCCATTGCCATGAATGCAGCCTCTCCATTGCCATGAATGCAGCCTCTCCATTGCCATGAATGCAGCCTCACCATTGCCATGAATGCAGCCTCTCCATTGCCATGAATGCAGCCTCACCATTGCCATGAATGCAGCCTCTCCATTGCCATGAATGCAGCCTCACCATTGCCATGAATGCAGCCTCTCCATTGCCATGAATGCAGCCTCTCCATTGCCATGAATGCAGCCTCACCATTGGCATGAATGCACCTCTCCATTGCCATGAATGCAGCCTCACCATCGCCATGAATGCAGCCTCTCCATTGCCATGAATGCAGCCTCTCCATTGCCATGAATGCAGCCTATCCATTGCCATATATGCAGCCTCACCATTGCCATGAATGCAGCCTCTCCATTGCCATGAATGCAGCCTTCCCATTGCCATGAATGCAGCCTCTCCATTGCCATGAATGCAGCCTCTCCATTGCCATGAATGCAGCCTCTCCATTGCAGCCTGATCGATGTACATACAGGAGAATCTCCTGTTTACATAGCAGCCTCTTTAACCACTTAAGGACTTGACCAATATGCAGCTAAATGCCCAGAGGTGTTTTTACAATTTGGCACTGCGCTGCTTTAACTGGTAATTGCGCGGTCATGCGATGTTGTACCGAAACGAAACTTGCGTCCTTTTCTTCCCACAAATAGAGATTTCTTTTGATGGTATTTTTTTATTTTTTTTTTAACCACTTTCAGCTTTGACCAGGCGCTAGAGACCGGCTCATGGTATAGTGCTTGTTTATGTCTCTGTAACAGGTTTGCATCATTTGTGGTTTGATCCTCCCCCTTTGGGGGTATATAGAAGATTTTATATCTGTTGACTTTTTTTTTTTCTTCTCCCCTTCCTAGGGGCCCTTTGTTGAATATTCTATTTAGTCTACCATTTCTTTTCCATTTCCACCCCTATCGCCCTCCCTCCCTCCCCTCCACCTCACCATCGCTTTGCCTTGTCGGATGGTTTCACATATTCATTTCATTCTTTACCTTTCTGCTCTTAGGTTTTCTGCGTAGCTCCATGATTTTTTAAAGGTTTTCCAGTTTTCCCATTTTTTATTTCCGCTGTTGCCTTCTATGTTGTTACAGTTATCCTCCATTCTGTATGTTTCTTCTACGGCGTCAATCCATTCCCAGACCATTGGGCATTCCTGCCACTTCCTGGGTATCAACCTCTTTGCAGAATTTAATAGATGAGGGACCAGGGCAGGGGTCTTCAAACTACGCCCCTCCAGTTGTTCAGGAACTACAATTCCCATCATGCCTAGTCATGTCTGTGAATGTCAGTGTGTTACAATGCCTCATGGGATGTGTAGTTCTACAACAGCTGGAGGGCCGTAGTTTGAGGATCCCTGGACCAGGGACTCTTTGTATTTTCTAACCCCTTCCTCTCCTCCGTGGAAGAGGACCGTCCACGGGTCTTTTTTCATTTTGATCTTCGTGATATCTTCCACCAGCCCTAGGATACTTCCCCAATACCTTTCTACCTTGGGGCACTCCCACCACAGGTGAGCCATTGTTCCGGGGGATTCGCAGCCTCTCCAGCAATCTGCTGATTCTTCCTTCTTATATTTACTAAGCTTTACCGGTGTGCTATACCAGCCCGATAGGCATTTGTAATTCATTTTGCCCGTCCTGCTATCGGCTGCCGAGGAATGGGTCAGCTTTAAGATCCTGTCTATTGTGCTTCTATCTTTATGTGACCCTAGTTCCCTTTCCCAATTCTTAATAAATGGAGGCACTTCCGGTTCATCAGTCTGTAATAGAATCTTATAGAATTTTGATATATTTCCTTTTGTATTCTCGTTAATACATAGTTTTTCTACCTCAGTGAGATGGTCTCTATCTCTTATCGGTTGAGGTAGCGTTTGTACAAAGTGGTTTAATTGCTGGTGTCTCCAGTTATTAATTAACATGAGATTTTCTTTTTGTTCGAGGTCTCTTAGTGTAAGTAAGTGCCCTTGGTGCGTTACATCCTTCAATTGTGCCCTATCGTCTTATAACCCAGTTCCCCCCCAACTTCAACCTTCCCCGGTGGGAAATAGTCATTATTCTTTAATACTATAAGAGGTGAATTGTAGTCCCTACTGATTTTTTTTTTTGTGTTAGGTCCCAGATTTTAAGTGCATTTCTTGTGATTTCATGTGTATCCGTGTCTAACGTCCTAAATTGTGGTGGATTCCATATTATTGTGTCTAGTCTCGCCTTTGATAATTTATTTTCAAGGCTAACCCATCTTTTTTCACTATTATCTTTAGCCCATTCCACTACCCTCGATAAAATTATTGCTTCGTAGTATTTTTTGATATCGGGGACTGCTAGCCCCCCTTTATTTTTTGTCTGCCTAAGGGTTTGGAGTGATGTCCTATGTCTCTTATTTCTCCAGATATAATTCATTATTAGCTTTCTGAGGATTTGCAGCAGTTGTTTTGGTAGTTTAATAGGGATCATCTGGATCTTATAGAGGATTTTTGGCATCATGACCATTTTACAGAAGTTGACTCGTCCCGTCCATGAAATTGGCCTATTTTTGACTCTATTTATTTCCTTTTTAGTTTCTTCCAATAGTGGGATGAAATTTTTTTCATATATTTTTTTCCCCGTCTTTGCCAGTTGGATCCCAAGATATTTCAGCTCTTTTACCCATGGGAATTTATACTAGTTTTTTAAAATTTGCTCGTCTTTCTTGGGTACCCCTATATTAAGTATTTCAGTTTTAATAGTGTTTATTTTGAAATTGGAGAACTCCCCATACTGTCTACACAGGTTTAGGAGATTCGGGATTGAGGATTTCGGGTTGGTTAGGTAGAAGAGCACATCGTCCGCAAATGCAGACAATTTGTGCTCCTCCCCTCCTATTATAATTCCTGTTACCTCCGGGCATTTGCGGATCTTGGACAGTAGGGGCTCCATCGATAACACGAAGAGGAGTGGTGATAAAGGGCACCCCTGTCTTGTCAGACAAGTCCCCGTTAATTTTTATTCTCGCTGTTGGGATCTGGTATAAAGCTCCGATCCATTCCAGCATCCTCTGCCCAAATCCCATGGTTCCCAAGGTTTGTATCATGAATCCCCAGTCTACCCTGTCAAACGCTTTCTCAGCATCAATTGACAGGAGTAGACTGGGGACTCCCTGGGTCCTCATCCCGTGAATCAAAAGGAGGGCCCTAACCCCGTTGTCCCTCCCCTCTCTGCCTTGGATAAATCCTGTCTGGTCTGGATGGATCAGGCCTATCATCTCTTGTTTAACCCTCTCGGCCAATACCTTGGCGAACAATTTTAAGTCTGAGTTCAGCAATGATATTGGCCGATAGCTTGAGCATATCTTGGGATCCTTACCTTCCTTTGGGATAACCGTTATGGTTGCCTCTGCCGCTTCTCTACTAAGAGTATATTCCCCACCAAGGCCATTAAAGTATTGACATAGTCGTGGTATAAGGATCCCTTTACATTGTTTATAATATAAGGCTGTGAGGCCATCAGGGCCTGGGCTTTTACCCGATGCCGTGCCTACTAGAGCTGTCTGTATCTCTTTTTCTGTAATAGGTCTATCCATCACTAACGCTCCTGTCGAGTTAACTGTTGGGAGTCCTGCTTTTTGTAGGAAGTCTAAGATCTTTTTTTCCTTTTCCTCTTCTACCCATTCTTTCTGTTTAACTGCGTATAGTTTTTCATAGTAGACTCTAAAAGCTTCAGCTATATTTTTTGTTGTGTAAATCTCTTCACCTTGCTCATTTTTAATTTTTTCGATATAATTTTTTGCTTTCTTTTTCTGTACCATCCTTGCCAGATGTTTACTGGTTTTGTTTCCCCATCTATATCCCTCTTTTGCAATCAGATGGAATTCTCTTTTTGTTTCCTGGTAGAGGAGTTCTGTAACTTCATTGCGTTTGTTTACCAATTCTAGATATCATTTTTTTTGGTTTCCCCCTTTTTTATGTTCTTGTTCTAATTTCCGTATCTCGGCTATTATATTGTTCTTCTGTAGGTTCTTTTCTTTCTTTTTCCTAGCTCCTTCGGATATAAAAATACCTCTGATTAGAGCCTTGTGAGCATCCCACAATGTTGCTTTTGATATCTCACTTGTGTCGTTTAGTTGAAAATATTCTTCTAGCTCCTTTTTAACTCTAGCTAGACTATCCGGGTTTATTACTAGTTCCTCATTGAGCCTCCAACTTAAGGGTGGTCTCTTCTTCCCTTCGATACTTAGTGAGATACTTATTGGGGCGTGATCGGATATCGTAATAGGTTCTATTCCTGCCCCCACCACATTTTCCAGTAAGTGGTGGTCTACAAGGATGTAATCTATACGTGAATAGCTTCCATGTACCGGGGAGAAAAAAGTATAATCCCGGGTCTCTGGATTCATTATTCTCCATATATCCATTAATTGATTTCTAAACAGCCAATTTTTTAAGTTTTTAGTATTTCTTAGTTGGGGTTTGTTTATTTCTACTGTCTGAGATGACTTATCTATTATTTGGTCCATACAAAGATTTAAGTCTCCTCCTAGAATTATCCTCCCCTTTTTGAACTCCTCTAATTTCCTCAGAATTCCTGTTAAGTATGTTATCTGATTTGTGTTGGGGGAATAGATGTTTACTAAAGTACATTCCATATCTTCTAATTTTCCACTTAAAAAGATAAATCTTCCCTCGGGGTCAACTAGTCTGTCCAATAGCTGGAATCTTACCCTTTTGGCTATTCCAATGGCCACCCCCCTGGCCCGTTTTGAGACAGTGTCCCCATAGTACCAGGTAGGGTATTCCACCGAATGTAGCCTAATCCTTGAGCTTAGTGTTAGGTGGGTTTCCTGAATAAATGCGATATCAGTTTTCATTCTTTTCAACTCTTTCAACACTTTATGTCTCTTAACTGGGCTATTTAGACCTTTTACATTATATGATATACAATTGACTATCGTTATCCTATCTTATCTTGTCTCCTCCCCTTTTCTAGCGATTTTGGTGGGGTGGATCCCTTCCCTCCCCTTCTTCTCACCCCCCCCTTCCTCTCCCTCCTACCCCGCCTCCCTCTCCCCCTTCCCTCCCCCCTCCCCCCCTCTCCTAAATGGCCATCTAGAGGCCTTGGAACCAAACATCTCCCCTTGGTTCTTTTACCCCGGGGGTGGGACCTACACATAACCCTCCATCCCTATTCTATGGGGGTATAATTTTTTTCCGGGTGGTTGCAGGGACTCCCTTTTCTCGTTCTCCCTTCCTCCCTCCTTTTGTTAATGTTCTCTTTTTAAATCCATCCAGGTAATTCTGGTATCTGAATGTCCATTTTATTACAAAATTCGCTTAAGTCTTCTGGGAACCGAAGAGTCGCTGATTTTCCTTCTCTTGTCGCTACGAGGCATGCCTGAAATCTCCAGTTATATTTAATATTTTTGTCTACTAACTGTGCTAAGAGAGGTTTTAAGAGCCGGCGCCTAAATAGGGTCTCTGCAGATAAATCTGCATATACCTGTAAGGTCGCTCCCCTGTAGGCTAGGGGTGGATGGTCCCTCAGTTTCTTCCATAATTCCTCCTTCTCCCCAAAGGAGTGGAATCTAACTATGACGTCCCTAGGCCTTTCTGTGTCCATTCTTTTATATTTTCCTATACGGTGGACTCTTTCTATCCTAATAGGGTCTTCCGATGTTTTTTCCAGGATCGGATTTAATATTGTCCCCATTATTTTCCAGAGATCTTCGGACGGCTCTAAATCTCAGATTTTGTCGTCTGGATCTATTTTCCTGATCCTCCAATTTATACAGTATACTCCTTTGTTGTCTCTGTATCTGGGCTACTTGCTCCCTTAATATACTTGTCTCTTGATCTTGGGTCTCCACTCGTTCTTCTAGCGTCTCTACCCTGGATAGTAGGTGTCCTAAGTCAGTTCTAAGGCTTTGAATTTCTCCCTTGATCACATTTTCTAGCCGCACCATCATCCTTTCCATATATCCTTTGGTTGGAGTTTGTTCCTCTTGCCTCAGCTCCTCCATTTTACTTATCTCTGATTCGTTCTCACTGGTCCCTTCTTCTCTTGATTCTTCCATTGCTCCCTTTTGAGTTGGGGTAAGAGCCTTTTTTTCCTCTGTCCTTTTATCTGTTTTTGCTTGTAGTATCTTTGGTGAGCTGTTATTTCTTGAGCTTCCCCCTTTGGACATGTATTGTCTAATGGAGCTTGTTGCCGCTGGTTACCTGGTGTTTTTAGGACTCTCCTCCCCTTGTCGATCTGCTTGACATCCTAGACATAATAGTCTTCGCTTTTCTGATTCTTTTCCCCAGTTTGACGGTCTATTGTCTTCTCCACACTGACAATCCACTTTATTGTGCTTTCCGTCTATACCACTAGGGCACATTGGGGGGGGGGGGCGCTTCGCCCACGGTATGGGAGTGGGGAGGTATTTCGCGACTCCTACTGTGTTTTTGTATACTCGGTTGCTTCTTTCAAGTACACGTAGTCCATATAGAGGAGTTAGGGTTCACTTGCGTGCTCACCCCAGGAGAGTCAACTTTAGGTACCGGCTTAAATGCACTTGTGTATTGTGTGTGTATGTGTATTTTAGTGCATCTATGGCGGCGGGTCGCTGAGCAAAAAAGACCGGGCAGGTGTTGGTGTCGGCAGGGATTGAGCGGTGCGGGCACTATATAGGCCAGTGGGAGTCGGCGGTGTGGCACCAGGCGGCGCGGGCCGGGGGGGAAAACGATATCAGCGGGGCGCTGAGCCATGCAGTAAAACAAAGGCTGATGTCAAGGGAGTACTGGCTGACATAAATACAGTTTCCCTCTCCATTAGTTATCACCCAACTCCTTGGTAGTTACATTCCTTTCTGTCCTCCTTCCATCAACTGAATGGGTGGTACGAGCAGGGAGCATACAGCTCCAAATTTAGCGTTTTCCCACCCTTTACATCAAGAATATTCCAACTATTATTGCCACCATATAGTTAGTCTATAAGCAGGAGTCTCCAAACTACGGCCCTCCAGGTGTTCAGGAACTACAATTCCCATCATGCCCTAGTCATGTCTACGAATGTCAGAGTTTTACAATGCCTCATGGGAAGTGTAGTTCCACAGCAGCTGGAGGGCCGTAGTTTGGAGATCCCAGGTCTATAGGGATCACACATGTCCTAGTTATAGAAGCTTTTCAGGCCTGATGTAACCAGCTGGGCGCCTCCAGAGCTGCTGTTTTAAACTCTTGTGATTTGTGCTTATATTATCCCAGATAGAGACATAGTATAAGCATAACTAGTTACCTGTATCACTCCATATGGGTTCCTCTGGTTGTTTTTACCATAATTACTTTACATAGATAACGTAATAATATAGGTTTACAGTTCATACAAGGTGGTGATTGTCTGTCTCCTTCTTACCCCTCTGGACGATTTTGGTGTAAGGATTTATCACCTTACCTTAAGCTTCCGTTACCAGCTTTACCTGGACCGCTTTACCTGGACCGCATGGAGTGTGAGGGCTGATTGGAGGGTGTATCTCACCCGGCGTCCCGCTCCCAACCTCAGAGTGAGTGAGGTAGATGGTTTAAGGTAGTGGAGTCCCCGCTGCATTTGGCGGTCTATGGCAACCTACTCCGTGCTTTGAGCCTTGCGGACTTCCTCGGTCAGCTGTTGTTTGCGCGGAGATCGTTGCCTGTCTCTGCCGTGCACGCCTCATCCGCTGTCCCCGGGGGCTCCAGCTACCTCCGTCGTGCAGCCGTCCCTGCTTCCCTTGCTTCCCCAGAGCTGCGTGCGCCTAGCGTTCGTAGGTCCCACCCCCCATAGTGCGTGTCACGTCCTCACGTGCACGCCATCTCCCTGCACATCGCTTTTGATGGTATTTGATTGCCTCTGCGATTTTTATTTTTTTGCGATATAAATGGCCGTAAATTAAAAAAAAAAAAAAAGATTTTTCTTATAAGGCTGCATTCACATCTAGGCGGCAAGTAATGCCGCGCGGGTACGCGGCATTACTTGCCGCGATTCGATTCATTTTTTTTTTTTTTACAAATTATCTCCATTGATGTCTATGGCCAAACGCCAATGTCGCCTGAAAAAAAGGGTTCGGGACTTTTTTTTCAAGCGACAGGCGTTCAGGGTTTCAGAGATGTGAACCATCTTTATAGACATCAATGGGAATTTTCCCCTCCAGCGGCACGAGCGTCGGGCGACAGGCGTTTTGTCGCCTAGATGTGAATGCAGCCTAACAAAAAGTAAAAAATATCGAATAAACGAAATTTTAGTCCAACATTGAGGCCAAATTGTATTCAGCCGCACGTCTTTAGTAAAAAATCGCAATAAGCGTATATTTGTTGGTTTTCGCGTCTACAAACTGGGGTCCATTTCCTGGAATTTACACAGCTTTTATTTTATGACTGCCCATCTCATTTCTTGAGGTGCTAAAATAGCAGGGCAGTACAAACCCCCCCCCCCCCCAAATGACCCCATTTTGGAAAGTAGACACCCCAAGGAAACTGCTGAGAGGAATATTGAATATTTTATTTTTGTCCCAAGTGATTGAATAATGACAAAAAAAAAAAAAAAAGTTGCCACTAAATGATATATTTCTCACACGTGCCATGGTTATATGTGGAATTGCACCCCGAAATACGTTCTGCTGCTCCTCCTGAGTACGGGGATACCACATGTGTGGGACTTTTTGGGAGCCGCGTACGGGACCCCGAAACCCAATCACCGCCTTCAGGATTTCTAAAGACATACATTTTTGATTTCACTCACACAAATCCTGAAGGGGGTGATTGGTATTTCGGGGTCCCGTACGCGGCTCCCAAAAAGTCCCACACATGTGGTATCCCCGCACTCAGGAGAAGCAGCAGAACGTATTTCGGGGTGCAATTCCACATATAACCGTGGCACGTGTGAGAAATATATCATTTAGTGGCAACTCTGTGCAAAAAAAATAATCAGTTTGTCATATTCCCGCAACTTGTGTCAAAATATAAAACATTCCACGGACTCGACACGCCTCTCAGCTAATATCTTGGGGTGTCTACTTTCCAAAATGGGGTCACTTGGGGGGGTTTTTGTGGCATTTTATGGCCTTCGAAACTGTGATAGGTGGTGAGGAGTGAAATCAAAAATGTATGTCCTTAGAAAGCCTGAAGGCGGTGATTGGTTTTTGGGGTCCCGTACGGGGCTAGGCTCCCAAATGTGGTATCCCCGTACTCAGGAATGTATTTTGGGGTGCAATTCCACATATGGGGGGGTGTATGCGCTAATTAGCTACCTAGCGGCACCAGCGACACTAATACAGCGATCAGAAAAACGATCGCTTAGTGACGCTGGCAATAGGGGGGTGAAAGGGTTAACTCTAGGGGGCAATCAGGGGTTAAAACCTTTATTAGAAAATGTATGGGGGTACCTAATAAAGGTTTTAACCCCTGATTGCCCCCTAGAGTTAACCCTTTCACCCCCTAATGCCAGCGTCACTAAGCGATCGTTTTTCTGATCGCTGTATTAGTGCCGCTAGGTAGCTAGTTATTTTTTGAGGTTCCCCGCCATGTTTTTCTAGCGTTGGGTACCCCCATAAATTTTCTAACGCTATAAGAACATGGCGGGGAACCTCAAAAAATAACGAGCTACCTAGCGGCACTAATACAGCGATCAGAAAAACGGTCGCTTAGTGACGCTGGCAATAGGGGGGTGAAAGGGTTAACTAGGGCGGTGATCAAGGGGTTAAAACCTTTATTGGGGGGGGGGGCTATCCTGGACCTAACACTAACTGCCTGTCACACTGACACTAAATGCAGTGATCAGTAAATATAGTGACACTGTGACAGGGGGGGGGGATCCGGGGCTGGGGGGGTGATCGGGGGCTGGGGGGGGGGTGATCGGGGGTGATCGGGGGCTGGGGGGGGTGATCGGGGGCTGGGGGGGTGTTCGGGGGGTGATCGGGGTGGGGGGGGGATGGGGGGTGGGGTGGGGGGGGGGGTCATCGGGGTGGGGGGGTGATCGGGGGCTGGGGTGGGGGGGTGATCGGGGGGGGTGCGGGGGCGGGTGCTGGGGGGGTGACTGGGGGGGGATTTGTGTGCCTATGTGAACTGGTGTCAGTGTAGTGCTCGTGTGTCACTGTTCAGATGTCTCCTCCCCTCCTCCGGATGAAAATACCGGCGGGAGGAGCTGTGACATCACTTGTGTTTACAGTGCAGGCAGAGGAGGAAGCCGATTGGCTGGGAGCGATCGCGCGGGGGGGGGGGGGGGGGGGTGGACAAAAACGGACAGCCGCCCCCTCGTCCCGGATCGCTCCCAGTCACTTTGGGACCGCCGCACGCAGCGGAGGGGGTCCCGATCGGACCCCCGACCCGCTACAGGGCAAGGACGTATATATACGCCCTTCTGCCCAGCGGTGCCATTCTGTGGACGTAAATGTGCGTGCGCCGGTCCTTAAGTGGTTAATACAATTTCTCCCGCCTCCCATGATAGACAGAGGAGTTGTCCAATGGCAGCCCAGGAGGCGGGACCTCCTATTACAGATGTCACTAGTAAGTAAACAGGAGATTCTCTTGTATGTACTATGACAGCACTGGTTCTCCCTCTCCCTGTCCCCTCAGAGGCAGCGCCCATAAATACAGTATATATCCAAATTACCACATTAAACTGGAACGGGGGCCACAATTGGCCCCCGGGCCGGACTTTGGACATGCCTGCTGTATAGTGCTTGCATTCTATTTCTCTATTATAATACTTACCAAACACGTCTTCTCCCGTTCTGTCCTGGCATGGTCCCTCCTCCTGGGTATGAAGCTTCCTATCTGCCCCAATCTCGCCCCTGTGTGGAGGGTTGGGGGTCCTTAGTCGGGGACCCCGCTCTTTCCTCTGATCCCTCTTGGTTGGTATACAGAGGGATTTCTTCTTTTTATTGCCCCAAAGAACCCTTTAGGTTTGCCCTGGGGCGGGGCAGCTGGTCGGCGTCCTTCCATTGGAAGCCCAGCTGTCTCCTGGATCGGCTGATCTTGTCTGATCGGCACACAAGGACCTCTGTCTGCTTTATAGAATTTCATCAATTTCACTGCGAAAGATTGAGGAGCCAATGAAATGTGCGTCCTTCTCTCTCCACACTTGACACTTTATCCCTGAGACCCCCGAATATTACAGAGACCCCCCGATTACCACCAATGTATTCTCTATACATATCTATGGGGGAAACATCCTTCTTTGGATCCCGCCAGAAATCCAGTCCCCTTCTCTGAACCGGACACAAATGTTTTTGATTATTTTTGATCCTGCCATAACCCCTTACCTACCCGCCCCCGTCACGTGACAGCAGCAAGGTCGCTCCGTTCTTCTGACAGGACGTCATATGACGCCCTCGTCTTTTAAAGCTGCTAGGGGACACGATCGCCTCCACAGACAGAAGGGAACAGGAAGTGAAGGGAATCTGTGATGGGGACACTCAGGGAATTCCTCTCACTTCCTGTTGGGGATCTAGGAGAGGAAGTGAGGGGAATCTGTGACTGGGGACACTCAGGGGATTCCTCTCATTTCCTGTTGGGGATCTAGGACAGGAAGTGAGGGGAATCTGTGACTGGGGACACTCAGGGGATTCCTCTCATTTCCTGTTGGGGATCTAGGACAGGAAGTGAGGGGAATCTGTGACTGGGGACACTCAGGGGATTCCTCTGACTTCCTGTTGGGGATCTAGGAGAGGAAGTGAGGGGAATCTGTGATGGGGACACTCATGGAATTCCTCTCACTTCCTGTTGGGGATCTAGGAGAGGAAGTGAGGGGAATCTGTGATGGGGACACTCAGGGGATTCCTCTGACTTCCTGTTGGGGATCTAGGAGAGGAAGTGAGGGGAATCTGTGACTGGGGACACTCAGGGGATTCCTCTGACTTCCTGTTGGGGATCTAGGAGAGGAAGTGAGGGGAATCTGTGACTGGGGACACTCAGGGAATTCCTCTCACTTCCTGTTGGGGATCTAGGAGAGGAAGTGAGGGGAATCTGTGACTGGGGACACTCAGGGAATTCCTCTCACTTCCTGTTGGGGATCTAGGAGAGGAAGTGAAGGAAATCTGTGACTGGGGACACTCAGGGGATTCCTCTGACTTCCTGTTGGGGATCTAGGAGAGGAAGTGAGGGGAATCTGTGACTGGGGACACTCAGGGAATTCCTCTGACTTCCTGTTGGGGTTCTAGGAGAGGAAGTGAGGGGAATCTGTGACTGGGGACACTCAGGGAATTCCTCTCACTTCCTGTTGTGGGGATCTAGGAGAGGAAGTGAGGGGAATCTGTGACTAGGGACACTCAGGGAATTCCTCTCACTTCCTGTTGGGATCTAGGAGAGGAAGTGAGGGGAATCTGTGATGGGGACACTCAGGGAATTCCTCTCACACTTCCTGTTGGGGATCTAGGAGGAGAGGAAGTGAGGGGAATCTGTGACTGGGGACACTCAGGGGATTCCTCTGACTTCCTGTTGGGGATCTAGGAGAGGAAGTGAGGGGAATCTGTGACTGGGGACACTCAGGGGATTCCTCTGACTTCCTGTTGGGGTTCTAGGAGAGGAAGTGAGGGGAATCTGTGACTGGGGACACTCAGGGAATTCCTCTCACTTCCTGTTGGGGATCTAGGAGAGGAAGTGAGGGGAATCTGTGACTGGGGACACTCGGGGGATTCCTCTGACTTCCTGTTGGGGATCTAGGAGAGGAAGTGAGGGGAATCTTTGATGGGGACACTCAGGGAATTCCTCTCACTTCCTGTTGGGGATCTAGGAGAGGAAGTGAGGGGAATATGTGATGGGGACACTCAGGGAATTCCTCTGACTTCCTGTTGGGGATCTAGGAGAGGAAGTGAGGGGAATCTGTGATGGGGACACTCAGGGAATTCCTCTGACTTCCTGTTGGGGATCTAGGAAAGGAAGTGAGGGAATCTGTGATGGGGACACTCAGGGAATTCCTCTCACTTCCTGTTGGGGATCTAGGAGAGGAAGTGAGGGGAATCTGTGACTGGGGACACTCAGGGGATTCCTCTTACTTCCTGTTGGGGATCTAGGAGAGGAAGTGAGGGGAATCTGTGATGGGGACACTCAGGGAATTCCTCTCACTTCCTGTTGGGGATCTAGGAGAGGAAGTGAGGGAATCTGTGACTGGGGACACTCAGGGGATTCCTCTTACTTCCTGTTGGGGATCTAGGAGAGGAAGTGAGGGGAATCTGTGACTGGGGACACTCAGGGGATTCCTCTGACTTCCTGTTGGGGATCTAGGAGAGGAAGTGAGGGGAATCTGTGATGGGGACACTCATGGAATTCCTCTCACTTCCTGTTGGGGATCTAGGAGAGGAAGTGAGGGGAATCTGTGACTGGGGACACTCAGGGAATTCCTCTGACTTACTGTTGAGGATCTAGGAGAGGAAGTGAGGGGAATCTGTGATGGGGACACTCAGGGGATTCCTCTGACTTCCTGTTGGGGATCTAGGAGAGGAAGTGAGGGGAATCTGTGACTGGGGACACTCAGGGGATTCCTCTTACTTCCTGTTGGGGATCTAGGAGAGGAAGTGAGGGAATCTGTGATGGGGACACTCAGGGAATTCCTCTCACTTCCTGTTGAGGATCTAGGAGAGGAAGTGAGGGGAATCTGTGACTGGGGACACTCAGGGAATTCCTCTGACTTCCTGTTGGGGTTCTAGGAGAGGAAGTGAAGGGAATCTGTGACTGGGGACACTCGGGGAATTCCTCTGACTTCCTGTTGGGGATCTAGGAGAGGAAGTGAGGGGAATCTGTGACTGGGGACACTCAGGGGATTCCTCTGACTTCCTGTTGGGGATCTAGGAGAGGAAGTGAGGGGAATCTGTGACTGGGGACACTCAGGGAATTCCTCTCACTTCCTGTTGGGGATCTAGGAGAGGAAGTGAGGGGAATCTGTGACTGGGGACACTCAGGAAATTCCTCTCACTTCCTGTTGGGGATCTAGGAGAGGAAGTGAGGGGAATCTGTGACTGGGGACACTCAGGAAATTCCTCTCACTTCCTGTTGGGGATCTAGGAGAGGAAGTGAGGGGAATCTGTGATGGGGACACTCAGGGAATTCCTCTCACTTCCTGTTGGGGATCTAGGAGAGGAAGTGAGGGGAATCTGTGATGGGGACACTCAGGGAATTCCTCTGACTTCCTGTTGGGGATCTAGGAGAGGAAGTGAGGGGAATCTGTGATGGGGACACTCAGGGAATTCCTCTCACTTCCTGTTGGGGATCTAGGAGAGGAAGTGAGGGGAATCTGTGATGGGGACACTCAGGGGATTCCTCTGACTTCCTGTTGGGGATCTAGGAGAGGAAGTGAGGGAATCTGTGATGGGGACACTCAGGGAATTCCTCTGACTTCCTGTTGGGGATCTAGGAGAGGAAGTGAGGGGAATCTGTGACTGGGGACACTCAGGGGATTCCTCTTACTTCCTGTTGGGGATCTAGGAGAGGAAGTGAGGGGAATCTGTGATGGGGACACTCAGGGAATTCCTCTCACTTCCTGTTGGGGATCTAGGAGAGGAAGTGAGGGGAATCTGTGACTGGGGACACTCAGGGGATTCCTCTTACTTCCTGTTGGGGATCTAGGAGAGGAAGTGAGGGGAATCTGTGACTGGGGACACTCAGGGGATTCCTCTGACTTCCTGTTGGGGATCTAGGAGAGGAAGTGAGGGGAATCTGTGATGGGGACACTCATGGAATTCCTCTCACTTCCTGTTGGGGATCTAGGAGAGGAAGTGAGGGGAATCTGTGATGGGGACACTCAGGGGATTCCTCTGACTTCCTGTTGGGGATCTAGGAGAGGAAGTGAGGGGAATCTGTGACTGGGGACACTCAGGGGATTCCTCTGACTTCCTGTTGGGGATCTAGGAAAGGAAGTGAGGGGAATCTGTGACTGGGGACACTCAGGGAATTCCTCTCACTTCCTGTTGGGGATCTAGGAGAGGAAGTGAGGGGAATCTGTGACTGGGGACACTCAGGGAATTCCTCTCACTTCCTGTTGGGGATCTAGGAGAGGAAGTGAGGGAAATCTGTGACTGGGGACACTCAGGGGATTCCTCTGACTTCCTGTTGGGGATCTAGGAGAGGAAGTGAGGGGAATCTGTGACTGGGGACACTCAGGGGATTCCTCTGACTTCCTGTTGGGGATCTAGGAGAGGAAGTGAGGGGAATCTGTGACTGGGGACACTCAGGGAATTCCTCTGACTTCCTGTTGGGGTTCTAGGAGAGGAAGTGAGGGGAATCTGTGACTGGGGACACTCAGGGAATTCCTCTCACTTCCTGTTGGGGATCTAGGAGAGGAAGTGAGGGGAATCTGTGACTGGGGACACTCAGGGAATTCCTCTCACTTCCTGTTGGGGATCTAGGAGAGGAAGTGAGGGGAATCTGTGATGGGGACACTCAGGGAATTCCTCTCACTTCCTGTTGGGGATCTAGGAGAGGAAGTGAGGGGAATCTGTGACTGGGGACACTCAGGGGATTCCTCTTACTTCCTGTTGGGGATCTAGGAGAGGAAGTGAGGGGAATCTGTGACTGGGGACACTCAGGGGATTCCTCTGACTTCCTGTTGGGGATCTAGGAGAGGAAGTGAGGGGAATCTGTGATGGGGACACTCAGGGAATTCCTCTGACTTCCTGTTGGGGATCTAGGAGAGGAAGTGAGGGGAATCTGTGACTGGGGACACTCAGGGAATTCCTCTCACTTCCTGTTGGGGATCTAGGAGAGGAAGTGAGGGGAATCTGTGACTGGGGACACTCAGGGAATTCCTCTCACTTCCTGTTGGGGATCTAGGAGAGGAAGTGAGGGAAATCTGTGACTGGGGACACTCAGGGGATTCCTCTGACTTCCTGTTGGGGATCTAGGAGAGGAAGTGAGGGGAATCTGTGACTGGGGACACTCAGGGAATTCCTCTGACTTCCTGTTGGGGTTCTAGGAGAGGAAGTGAGGGGAATCTGTGACTGGGGACACTCAGGGAATTCCTCTCACTTCCTGTTGGGGATCTAGGAGAGGAAGTGAGGGGAATCTGTGTGACTGGGGACACTCAGGGAATTCCTCTCACTTCCTGTTGGGGATCTAGGAGAGGAAGTGAGGGGAATCTGTGATGGGGACACTCAGGGAATTCCTCTCACTTCCTGTTGGGGATCTAGGAGAGGAAGTGAGGGGAATCTGTGACTGGGGACACTCAGGGGATTCCTCTGACTTCCTGTTGGGGATCTAGGAGAGGAAGTGAGGGGAATCTGTGACTGGGGACACTCAGGGGATTCCTCTGACTTCCTGTTGGGGTTCTAGGAGAGGAAGTGAGGGGAATCTGTGACTGGGGACACTCAGGGAATTCCTCTCACTTCCTGTTGGGGATCTAGGAGAGGAAGTGAGGGGAATCTGTGACTGGGGACACTCAGGGGATTCCTCTCACTTCCTGTTGGGGATCTAGGAGAGGAAGTGAGGGGAATCTGTGACTGGGGACACTCAGGGAATTCCTCTCACTTCCTGTTGGGGATCTAGGAGAGGAAGTGAGGGAAATCTGTGACTGGGGACACTCAGGGGATTCCTCTCACTTCCTGTTGGGGATCTAGGAGAGGAAGTGAGGGGAATCTGTGACTGGGGACACTCGGGGGATTCCTCTCACTTCCTGTTGGGGATCTAGGAGAGGAAGTGAGGGGAATCTGTGACTGGGGACACTCAGGGAATTCCTCTCACTTCCTGTTGGGGATCTAGGAGAGGAAGTGAGGGGAATCTGTGACTGGGGACACTCTGGGAATTCCTCTGACTTCCTGTTGGGGATCTAGGAGAGGAAGTGAGGGGAATCTGTGATGGGGACACTCAGGGAATTCCTCTCACTTCCTGTTGGGGATCTAGGAGAGGAAGTGAAGGGAATCTGTGATGGGGACACTCAGGGAATTCCTCTCACTTCCTGTTGGGGATCTAGGAGAGGAAGTGAGGGGAATCTGTGACTGGGGACACTCAGGGAATTCCTCTGACTTCCTGTTGGGGATCTAGGAGAGGAAGTGAGGGGAATCTGTGATGGGGACACTCAGGGAATTCCTCTCACTTCCTGTTGGGGATATAGGAGAGGAAGTGAGGGGAATCTGTGACTGGGGACACTCGGGGAATTCCTCTCACTTCCTGTTGAGGATCTAGGAGAGGAAGTGAGGGGAATCTGTGACTGGGGACACTCAGGGGATTCCTCTTACTTCCTGTTGGGGATCTAGGAGAGGAAGTGAGGGAATCTGTGACTGGGGACACTCGGGGAATTCCTCTCACTTCCTGTTGGGGATCTAGGAGAGGAAGTGAAGGGAATCTGTGACTGGGGACACTCGGGGAATTCCTCTCACTTCCTGTTGGGGATCTAGGAGAGGAAGTGAAGGGAATCTGTGACTGGGGACACTCGGGGAATTCCTCTCACTTCCTGTTGGGGATCTAGGAGAGGAAGTGAGGGAATCTGTGACTGGGGACACTCGGGGAATTCCTCTCACTTCCTGTTGGGGATCTAGGAGAGGAAGTGAAGGGAATCTGTGACTGGGGACACTCGGGGAATTCCTCTCACTTCCTGTTGGGGATCTAGGAGAGGAAGTGAAGGGAATCTGTGACTGGGGACACTCGGGGAATTCCTCTCACTTCCTGTTGGGGATCTAGGAGAGGAAGTGAGGGAATCTGTGACTGGGGACACTCAGGGAATTCCTCTCACTTCCTGTTGGGGATATAGGAGAGGAAGTGAGGGGAATCTGTGATGGGGACACTCAGGGAATTCCTCTCACTTCCTGTTGGGGATCTAGGAGAGGAAGTGAGGGGAATCTGTGACTGGGGACACTCAGGGAATTCCTCTGACTTCCTGTTGGGGTTCTAGGAGAGGAAGTGAGGGGAATCTGTGACTGGGGACACTCGGGGGATTCCTCTTACTTCCTGTTGGGGATCTAGGAGAGGAAGTGAGGGGAATCTGTGACTGGGGACACTCGGGGAATTCCTCTGACTTCCTGTTGGGGATCTAGGAGAGGAAGTGAGGGAATCTGTGACTGGGGACACTCGGGGAATTCCTCTCACTTCCTGTTGGGGATCTAGGAGAGGAAGTGAGGGGAATCTGTGACTGGGGACACTCGGGGAATTCCTCTCACTTCCTGTTGAGGATCTAGGAGAGGAAGTGAGGGGAATCTGTGACTGGGGACACTCAGGGAATTCCTCTCACTTCCTGTTGGGGATCTAGGAGAGGAAGTGAGGGAATCTGTGATGGGGACACTCGGGGAATTCCTCTCACTTCCTGTTGGGGATCTAGGAGAGGAAGTGAAGGGAATCTGTGACTGGGGACACTCGGGGAATTCCTCTCACTTCCTGTTGGGGATCTAGGAGAGGAAGTGAAGGGAATCTGTGACTGGGGACACTCGGGGAATTCCTCTCACTTCCTGTTGGGGATCTAGGAGAGGAAGTGAGGAATCTGTGACTGGGGACACTCAGGGAATTCCTCTCACTTCCTGTTGGGGATATAGGAGAGGAAGTGAGGGGAATCTGTGATGGGGACACTCAGGGAATTCCTCTCACTTCCTGTTGGGGATCTAGGAGAGGAAGTGAGGGGAATCTGTGACTGGGGACACTCAGGGAATTCCTCTGACTTCCTGTTGGGGTTCTAGGAGAGGAAGTGAGGGGAATCTGTGACTGGGGACACTCGGGGGATTCCTCTTACTTCCTGTTGGGGATCTAGGAGAGGAAGTGAGGGGAATCTGTGACTGGGGACACTCGGGGAATTCCTCTGACTTCCTGTTGGGGATCTAGGAGAGGAAGTGAGGGAATCTGTGACTGGGGACACTCGGGGAATTCCTCTCACTTCCTGTTGGGGATCTAGGAGAGGAAGTGAGGGGAATCTGTGACTGGGGACACTCAGGGGATTCCTCTGACTTCCTGTTGGGGTTCTAGGAGAGGAAGTGAGGGGAATCTGTGACTGGGGACACTCAGGGAATTCCTCTCACTTCCTGTTGGGGATCTAGGAGAGGAAGTGAGGGGAATCTGTGACTGGGGACACTCAGGGGATTCCTCTCACTTCCTGTTGGGGATCTAGGAGAGGAAGTGAGGGGAATCTGTGACTGGGGACACTCAGGGAATTCCTCTCACTTCCTG
Organism: Rana kukunoris; assembly: GCA_029574335.1. Lineage (NCBI taxonomy): Eukaryota > Metazoa > Chordata > Amphibia > Anura > Ranidae > Rana > Rana kukunoris. Next base: position 117,946 of record JAJQKJ010000815.1, on the reverse strand, counting down.
TTGGGGATCTAGGAGAGGAAGTGAGGGGAATCTGTGATGGGGACACTCAGGGAATTCCTCTCACTTCCTGTTGGGGATCTAGGAGAGGAAGTGAGGGGAATCTGTGACTGGGGACACTCAGGGGATTCCTCTGACTTCCTGTTGGGGATCTAGGAGAGGAAGTGAGGGGAATCTGTGACTGGGGACACTCAGGGAATTCCTCTCACTTCCTGTTGGGGATCTAGGAGAGGAAGTGAGGGGAATCTGTGATGGGGACACTCAGGAAATTCCTCTCACTTCCTGTTGGGGATCTAGGAGAGGAAGTGAGGGAAATCTGTGACTGGGGACACTCAGGAAATTCCTCTCACTTCCTGTTGGGGATCTAGGAGAGGAAGTGAGGGAAATCTGTGACTGGGGACACTCAGGAAATTCCTCTCACTTCCTGTTGGGGATCTAGGAGAGGAAGTGAGGGGAATCTGTGACTGGGGACACTCAGGGGATTCCTCTTACTTCCTGTTGGGGATCTAGGAGAGGAAGTGAGGGGAATCTGTGACTGGGGACACTCAGGGGATTCCTCTCACTTCCTGTTGGGGATCTAGGAGAGGAAGTGAGGGGAATCTGTGACTGGGGACACTCAGGGGATTCCTCTCACTTCCTGTTATGTGTCACTGGGACAGGAAGTGAGGTGAAATCTTCCGGATGTAGACACCTCCCCTCCCACTGTAGTCCTCACTCCTCCCCCCAGCCGCCATTTTGGATCCCGACATAAATAGGGGGGCGGAGCGGTGTACAGGGGGAGTGTTCAGTATTTGTAGTAGCCGCGCCTCCTGCTGGGGAAAGAGGAGGAGACATGGCTCCGGGTTCTGTGTGTTTATGATTTGTCCCCGAGTCAGGTGGAGGAGTCCGCCATATTGTCGTAGCCTCATAGCACCGGATACAAGCGTGGTCCACACAAACATGGCGGAGAAGGGCGGAGTCAGGACTCTATGAAGTAGTTGGCCCTCTACCGGGGAGAGGGGCGTGGTGTGATACGTGAGGGGGCGGAGTCCGCACTGTATAGACAGGAGCGCCCTCTGGCGGCGGACAGTGAAGGTGAAGAAGTGATGGCGGCGCTCGGTGTTCGGTGCTCCAGGAGGCTCCTCCCCCTTCTGGGGGCCCCCCGACCCCTCCATACCAGCCCGGGAAACCCCTCCGCCAGGGTGGCCGTGGTGTGTAACCCCTCCCCCTCTGTGTATAATGTCCCCTCCCCCTCCTGTAATATGGACTGTCTGATCTCCCCTCCCCCCCCCTCCTGTAATATGGACTGTCTGATCTCCCCTCCCCCCCCCCTCCTGTAATATGGACTGTCTGATCTCCCCTCCCCCCCCCTCCTGTAATATGGACTGTCTGATCTCCCCTCCCCCCCCTCCTGTAATATGGACTGTCTGATCTCCCCCTCCCCCCCCCTCCTGTAATATGGACTGTCTGATCTCCCTCCCCCCCCTCCTGTAATATGGACTGTCTGATCTCCCCCCCTCCCCCCCCCCTCCTGTAATATGGACTGTCTGATCTCCCCCCCCCCCTCCTGTAATATGGACTGTCTGATCTCCCCTCCCCCCCCCTCCTGTAATATGGACTGTCTGATCTCCCCTCCCCCCCCTCCTGTAATATGGACTGTCTGATCTCCCCTCCCCCCCCCCCCCGTAATATGGACTGTCTGATCTCCCCTCCCCCCCCCTGTAATATGGACTGTCTGATCTCCCCTCCCCCCCTCCTGTAATATGGACTGTCTGATCTCCCCTCCCCCCCCCTCCTGTAATATGGACTGTCTGATCTCCCCTCCCCCCCCCTCCTGTAATATGGACTGTCTGATCTCCCCTCCCCCCCCCTCCTGTAATATGGACTGTCTGATCTCCCCTCCCCCCCCCTCCTGTAATATGGACTGTCTGATCTCCCCTCCCCCCTCCTGTAATATGGACTGTCTGATCTCCCCTCCCCCCCCCTCCTGTAATATGGACTGTCTGATCTCCCCTCCCCCCCCTCCTGTAATATGGACTGTCTGATCTCCCCTCCCCCCCTCCTGTAATATGGACTGTCTGATCTCCCCTCCCCCCCTCCCTGTAATATGGACTGTCTGATCTCCTCCCCCCCCTCCTGTAATATGGACTGTCTGATCTCCCCTCCCCCCTCCTGTAATATGGACTGTCTGATCCTCCCCCCCCTCCTGTAATATGGACTGTCTGATCTCCCCTCCCCCCCCTCCTGTAATATGGACTGTCTGATCTCCCCTCCCCCCCCCTCCTGTAATATGGACTGTCTGATCTCCCCCTCCCCCCCTCCTGTAATATGGACTGTCTGATCTCCTCCCCTCCCCCCTCCTGTAATATGGACTGTCTGATCTCCCCTCCCCCCCCCCTCCTGTAATATGGACTGTCTGACTCCCCTCCCCCCCCCCCCTCCTGTAATATGGACTGTCTGATCTCCCCCCCCCCCTCCTGTAATATGGACTGTCTGATCTCCCCCCCCCTCCTGTAATATGGACTGTCTGATCTCTCCCCTCCCCCCCTCCTGTAATATGGACTGTCTGATCTCCCCCCCCCCCCCTCCTGTAATATGGACTGTCTGATCTCCCCCCCCCCTCCTGTAATATGGACTGTCTGATCTCCCCCCCCCCCCCCCTCCTGTAATATGGACTGTCTGATCTCCCCTCCCCCCTCCTCTCCTGTAATATGGACTGTCTGATCTCCCCCCCCCCCCCTCCTGTAATATGGACTGTCTGATCTCCCCCTCCTCCCTCCCCCCTGTAATATGGACTGTCTGATCTCCCCCCCCCCCTCCTGTAATATGAACTGTCTGATCTCCCCTCCCCCCCTCCTGTAATATGGACTGTCTGATCTCCCCTCCCCCCCCTCCTGTAATATGGACTGTCTGATCTCTCCCCCCCCCTCCTGTAATATGGACTGTCTGATCTCCCCCCCCCCTCCTGTAATATGGACTGTCTGATCTCCCCCCCCCTCCTCCTGTAATATGGACTGTCTGATCTCCCCCCCCCCCCTCCTGTAATATGGACTGTCTGATCTCCCCTCCCCCCCCCCCTGTAATATATGGACTGTCTGATCTCCCCCCTCCCCCCCTGTAATATGGACCCTGATCTCCCCTCCTCCTGTAATATGGACTGTCTGATCTCCCCCTCCCCCCCCCCCCCTCCTGTAATATGGACTGTCCCCCTCTGAATATGGCCCTCTCCCCCCCCCCCCCCTCCTGTAATATGGACTGTCTGATCTCCCCTCCCCCCCCCCCTCCTGTAATATGGACTGTCTGATCTCCCCCCCCCCTCCTGTAATATGGACTGTCTGATCTCCCCCTCCCCCCCTCCTGTAATATGGACTGTCTGATCTCCCCCTCCCCCCCCCCTCCTGTAATATGGACTGATCTGATCTCCCCTCCCCCCCCCTCCTGTAATATGGACTGTCTGATCTCTCCCTCCCCCCCCTCCTGTAATATGGACTGTCCTGATCTCCCCTCCCCCCCCTCCTGTAATATGGACTGTCTGATCTCCCCTCCCCCCCCCTCCTGTAATATGGACTGTCTGATCTCCCCTCCCCCCCCGTAATATGGACTGTCTGATCTCCCCTCCCCCCCCCCCCCTGTAATATGGCTGACTGTCCCCCCTGTCATCTCCCCTCCCCCCCCTCCCCCTCCCTCCCCCCCTCCTGTAATATGGACTGTCTGATCTCCCCTCCCCCCCCCTCCTGTAATATGGACTGTCTGATCTCCTCCCCCCCCCTCCTGTAATATGGACTGTCTGATCTCCCCTCCCCCCCCCCTCCTGTAATATGGACTGTCTGATCTCCCTCCCCCCCTCCTGTAATATGGACTGTCTGATCTCTCCCCCCCCCCTCCTGTAATATGGACTGTCTGATCTCCCCTCCCCCCCCCTCCTGTAATATGGACTGTCCTGATCCCTCCCCTCCCCCCCCCCTCCTGTAATATGGACTGTCTGATCTCCCCCCCCCCCCCTCCTGTAATATGGACTGTCTGATCTCCCCTCCCCCCCCCCCTCCTGTAATATGGACTGTCTGATCTCCCCCCCCCCTCCTGTAATATGGACCTGTCTGATCTCCCCCCCCCCCTCCTGTAATATGGACTGTGATCTGATCTCCCCCCCCCTCCCCCCTCCCCCCCATGGTGGATGGGCCCTCCCCCCCCCCCCTGTACCTCCCTGTAGGACTGTCTGATCTCCCCCCCCCCCCTCCTGTAATATGGACTGTCTGATCTCCCCTCCCCCCCCCTCCTGTAATATGGACTGTACTGTCTGATCTCCCCTCCCCCCCTCCTGTAATATGGACTGTCTGATCTCCCCCTCCCCCCCCTCCTGTAATATGGACTGTCTGATCTCCCCTCCCCCCTCCTGTAATATGGACTGTCTGATCTCCCCCCCCCCCCCCCCCTAATATGCCTCCCCCCTCCCCCCCCTCCTGTAATATGGACTGTCTGATCTCCCCCTCCCCCCCCTCCTGTAATATGGACTGTCTGATCTCCCCTCCCCCCCCCTCCTGTAATATGGACTGTCTGATCTCCCCTCCCCCCCCCCTCCTGTAATATGGACTGTCTGATCTCCCCCCCCCCCCCTCCTGTAATATGGACTGTCTGATCTCCCCCCCCCCCCCCTCCTGTAATATGGACTGTCTGATCTCCCCCCCCCCCCCCCCTCCTGTAATATGGACTGTCTGATCTCCCCCTCCCCCCTCCTGTAATATGGACTGTCTGATCTCCCCTCCCCCCCCCCTCCTGTAATATGGACTGTCTGATCTCCCCCCTCCCCCCCCCTCTCCTGTAATATGGACTGTCTGATCTCCCCTCCCCCCCCCCCCCCCCTCCTGTAATATGGACTGTCTGATCTCCCCCCCCCCCTCCTGTAATATGGACTGTCTGATCTCCCCCCCCCCTCCCTGTGTAATATGGACTGTCTGATCTCCCCCCCCCCCCCCCCCTCCTGTAATATGGACTGTCTGATCTCCCCCCCCCCTCCTGTAATATGGACTGTCTGATCTCCCCCTCCCCCCCCCTCCTGTAATATGGACTGTCTGATCTCCCCCTCCCCCCCCCTCCTGTAATATGGACTGTCTGATCTCCCCCCCCCCCCCCCCCTCCTGTAATATGGACTGTCTGATCTCCCCTCCCCCCCCCCCTCCTGTAATATGGACTGTCTGATCTCCCCCCCCCCCCCCTCCTGTAATATGGACTGTCTGATCTCCCCCTCCCCCCCCCCCCCACCTCCTGTAATATGGACTGTCTGATCTCCCCTCCCCCCCCCCCTCCTGTAATATGGACTGTCTGATCTCCCCCCCCCCCCCCCCTCCTGTAATATGGACTGTCTGATCTCCCCCCCCCCCCCTCCCTCCTGTAATATGGACTGTCTGATCTCCCCTCCCCCCCCCCCCTCCTGTAATATGGACTGTCTGGTCGATCCCCCCCCCCCCCTCCTGTAATATGGACTGTCTGATCTCCCCCTCCCCCCCCCCCCCCCCCCTCCTGTAATATGGACTGTCTGATCTCCCCCCCCCCCCTCCTGTAATATGGACTGTCTGATCTCCCCCTCCCCCCCCTCCTGTAATATGGACTGTCTGATCTCCCCCCCCCCTCCTGTAATATGGACTGTCTGATCTCCCCCCCCCCCCTCCTGTAATATGGACTGTCTGATCTCCCCTCCCCCCTCCTGTAATATGGACTGTCTGATCTCCCCCTCCCCCCGGGATCTTCTCCATGAGATCTTTCCTCTTCTACAGCGGGGGCGGGTCCAGAATCCGTCCCTCAGCACTGTTCTGGGTTCAGGATTTCCTTTCAGGGACTTTTGGTCTCTCTGCACTTCCGTGGTGTGAACTCTTCGGAGACATCCTTCTGTCTTCTACTCTCACCCACAGAGTGATGTGACTTGTAGCCACCGCCCCCGAGGGGCACGAGGGTCTGGGGGGCTTCTGCTGCACTGAACCCTTTCTGGATCTGCACAGGATCAGGAGGAGTGTGGAGGCTGAGGACCTCCCTCGTCCTTCTCCGAGGGCCTCCCTCCTTCTTCTCTGAGGACCTCCCTCCTTCTTCTCTGAGGACCTCCCTCCTTCTTCTCTGAGGACCTCCCTCCTTCTTCTCTGAGGACCTCCCTCCTTCTTCTCTGAGGACCTCCCTCCTTCTTCCCCTCCTTCTTTTCTGAGGACCTCCCCTCCTTCTTCTTTTCTGAGGACCTCCCCTCCTTCTTCTTTTCTGAGGACCTCCCCTCCTTCTTCTTTTCTGAGGACCTCCCCTCCTTCTTCTTTTCTGAGGACCTCCCCTCCTTCTTCTTTTCTGAGGACCTCCCCTCCTTCTTCTTTTCTGAGGACCTCCCCTCCTTCTTCTTTTCTGAGGACCTCCCCTCCTTCTTCTTTTCTGAGGACCTCCCCTCCTTCTTTCCTCCGTCTGGCTGAAGTTCAGTAAAATGAAATTTCCTCCATTGGCTGGAAGAGGTTCAGGCTGAGAGTCTGTCCTCCGCCAAGGACTGTCATTCCAGCCTCCGGTCCCAAGGGCCGGGTTCCCGACTTCCCTGACAAGGTTCTCTATTAGACCTCTCGTCTCTTGGGCTTCACACCATCAAGGGGCTGTCTCCCGGATTCCAAGGTTCCCAGCTGGAACCCCACAAAGATTGGGGGTCCACTGGAAACTCGGAGGGCCAACGGTCACCTGACCCACAGACACTGAAAGATAACACAGGGGGTCAGGAGCAGGGACCTTCTGCATGGTATCACCCCCCCCCCCCCCCCAGTACAGACTGCACTCCCCCCTGTCCTTCTCCAGCATCGTTCTCATCTCATGTCTGTCTGTCTGCAGGTTCTGTCCGGCTGTGGCGTTTATGATGGGACCGAAATCCACGAGGCCTCAGCGTAAGTTCAACTATCTGCCCCGTACACCTTCTCCCTCCAACTATCTCTGCCCCGTACACCTTCTCCCTCCAACTATCTCTGCCCCGTACACCTTCTATCCTCTCCTCCACTATCTTGCCCCTCCCTACACCCTCCTCCAACTATCTCTGCCCGTACACCTTTCCCTCCAACTATCTCTGCCCCGTACCTTCTCCCTCCACTATCTTGCCCCTACACTTCCCTCCAACTATCTCTGCCCCGTACACCTTCTCCCTCCAACTATCTCCCCGTACACTTCTCCCTCCCTCTCCCTCCAACTATCTCTGCCCCGTACCTTCTCCCTCCACCTTCTCCCTCCTATCTCTCTGCCCGTACTACACCTTCTCCTCCAACTATCTCTGCCCCGTACACCTTCTCCCTCCAACTATCTCTGCCCCGTACACCTTCTCCCTCCAATCTCTGCCCCTACCTTCTCTCCAACTATTTCTGCCCCGTACACCTTCTCCCTCCAACTATCTCTGCCCCGTACACCTTCTCCCTCCAACTATTTCCCCGTTCTCCCTTACCCTCCACTTTTCTGCCCGTACACCTCCCTCCACCAACTATCTCTGCCCCGTACACCTTCTCCCTCCAACTATTTCTGCCCCGTACACCTTCTCCTATTTCTGCCCCCCACCCTCGTCCTCCACTTCTCCCTCCAATTTCTGCCCCGTACACCTTCTCCCTCCAACTATTTCTGCCCGTACACCTTCTCCCTCCAACTATTTCTGCCCCGTACACCTTCTCCCTCCAACTATTCTCTGCCCCGTACACCTTCTCCCTCCAACTATTTCTGCCCGTACACCTTCTCCCTCCAACTATTTCTGCCCCGCCCCGTACACCTTCTCCCTCCAACTATTTCTGCCCCGTACACCTTCTCCCTCCAACTATTTCTGCCCCGTACACCTTCTCCCTCCAACTATTTCTGCCCCGTACACCTTCTCCCTCCAACTATTTCTGCCCCGTACACCTTCTCCCTCCAACTATTTCTGCCCCGTACACCTTCTCCCTCCAACTATTTCTGCCCCGTACACCTTCTCCCTCCAACTATTTCTGCCCCGTACACCTTCTCCCTCCAACTATCTCTGCCCCGTACACCTTCTCCCTCCAACTATTTCTGCCCCGTACACCTTCTCCCTCCAACTATTTCTGCCCCGTACACCTTCTCCCTCCAACTATTTCTGCCCCGTACACCTTCTCCCTCCAACTATTTCTGCCCCGTACACCTTCTCCCTCCAACTATCTCTGCCCCGTACACCTTCTCCCTCCAACTATTTCTGCCCCGTACACCTTCTCCCTCCAACTATCTCTGCCCCGTACACCTTCTCCCTCCAACTATTTCTGCCCCGTACACCTTCTCCCTCCAACTATCTCTGCCCCGTACACCTTCTCCCTCCAACTATTTCTGCCCCGTACACCTTCTCCCTCCAACTATTTCTGCCCCGTACACCTTCTCCCTCCAACTATTTCTGCCCCGTACACCTTCTCCCTCCAACTATTTCTGCCCCGTACACCTTCTCCCTCCAACTATTTCTGCCCCGTACACCTTCTCCTCCAACTATCTCTGCCCCGTACACCTTCTCCCTCCAACTATTTCTGCCCCGTACACCTTCTCCCTCCAACTATTTCTGCCCCGTACACCTTCTCCCTCCAACTATTTCTGCCCCGTACACCTTCTCCCTCCAACTATCTCTCTGCCCCGTACACCTTCTCCCTCCAACTATTTCTGCCCCGTACACCTTCTCCCTCCAACTATCTCTGCCCCGTACACCTTCTCCCTCCAACTATTTCTGCCCCGTACACCTTCTCCCTCCAACTATCTCTCTGCCCCGTACACCTTCTCCCCTCCAACTATCTCTGCCCCGTACACCTTCTCCCTCCAACTATCTCTGCCCCGTACACCTTCTCCCTCCAACTATCTCTGCCCCGTACACCTTCTCCCTCCAACTATCTCTGCCCCGTACACCTTCTCCCTCCAACTATCTCTGCCCCGTACACCTTCTCCCTCCTCCTCCAACTATCTCTGCCCCGTAGACCTTCCCCCTCCTCCTCCAACTATCTGCCCCGTACACCTTCCCCCTCCTCCTCCAACTATCTGCCCCGTAGACCTTCCTCCTCCCCCCCCCCCCAACTATCTGCCCCGTAGACCTTCCCCCTCCTCCTCCAACTATCTGCCCCGTAGACCTTCCCCCCCCTCCTCCTCCAACTAACTTGCCCTGTACACCTTTCTGCCCTATGTACCTCCTTTCTGACCATCACTTACTATCCAAGTACCACCCTCCATCCCCTATACAAAATGGAGCCTGTCTTTTTTATATATCATATCCTCACCCTCCACCTCCCCCACACTGGACCCTTTATCTAGACCTCCAACCCGAGATGGGTCCTCACCATCCCCCACCCACATAAAGGGCCCCTGACAGGTCCTCTTTTCTCAATCTTCTGACACCTGAGTCTTCACCCCGTCTTTTCTTCAGAATGGTCTCTTAAACCGATGCCCCCCCTCCCCCATCTTCTGTCTGGCACAACTCCCTCCCAAACCTCACCGGCCCCATTTACTTCTTTATAGGCCCTCCAGTGTCCAGACCCCTCCAGTGTCCGCACCCGGAACCTCCTTCCCACCCTTGCTGTGACGGGTGAAGGACGTGTCCTGGTCCTTGACGGTGCCGTCACCTTGTCCTTCCTTGACCTGTGACCCCTCTGCTTCTCCAGTTCTTTTGACCTTTCCTCTTTCTGTTTGACCTCTGACCCTCCCCCTATCTTTTCTCTCCTCAGTATTCTTGTCCACCTGAGCCGCCAGGGGGCCGAAGTGAAGATGTTTGCCCCGGACATCCCTCAGATGCACGTCATCGATCACATCAAGGGGCAGCCCAGCCAGGAGAACAGGTGGAGGGTCCTTCTTCTCTCCCCCCCCCCCCACAGTTTGTAAATGGGGTCCTCACACTGGGGGTTGGAAGGGGATTGGTCTGTAGATGGGGTCCTCACACTGGGGGTTGGAAGGTGATTGGGTCTGTAGATGGGGGTCCTCACACTGGGGGTTGGAAGGGGATTGGTTTGTATATGGGGTCCTCACACTGGGGGTTGGAAGGGGATTGGTCTGTAGATGGGGTCCTCACACTGGGGGTTGGAAGGGGATTGGTCTGTAGATGGGGTCCTCACACTGGGGGTTGGAAGGGGATTGGTTTGTAGATGGGGTCCTCACACTGGGGGTTGGAAGGGGATTGGTCTGTAGATGGGGTCCTCACACTGGGGGTTGGAAGGGGATTGGTCTGTAGATGGGGTCCTCACACTGGGGGTTGGAAGGGGATTGGTTTGTAGATGGGGTCCTCACACTGGGGGTTGGAAGGGGATTGGTCTGTAGATGGGGGTCCTCACACTGGGGGTTGGAAGAGGATTGGTCTGTAGATGGGGGTCCTCACACTGGGGGTTGGAAGGAGATTGGACTGTAGATGGGGTCCTCACACTGGGGGGTTGGAAGGGGTTTGGCCTGTAGATGGGGGTCCTTACACTGGGGGTTGGAAGGGGATTGATCTGTAGATGGGGTCCTCACACTGGGGGTTGGAAGGGGAATGGTCTGTAGATGGGGTCCTCACACTGGGATTTGGAAGGGGATTGGTCTGCAGATGGGGTCCTCACACTGTAAGGTGATTGGTCTGTAGATGGGGTCCTCACACTGTAAGGTGATTGGTCTGCTGTCTGTCCATGCAGGAACGTATTGGTGGAATCGGCCCGCCTCGCTCGCGGTGACATCACAGCCTTGTCCAAGCTGAGCGCCAAGGATCATGATGCGATCATCTTTCCTGGAGGTTTCGGAGCAGCGAAGAACCTGTGAGTATGGAAGGAAAGTCGTGTCCGGGGGTCCCGGGACCAATGGGTGTTCAGAACCCTCTGTGTTGGGCGGACCTTCTCTGGTAGGGACGTCCCGTATGTGTGACATCGTGGTGACACAGGCAGGGAGTCCGCAGCAAATAATGGCTGTGATCCGAATTCTGAGATATCATTTATATTGTGGATTCCAACCTATCACAGTCTAACCCCGCCTCTTCCTCTCTCAGCTCCTCCTTTGCGGTGGATGGCGAGTCGTGCAGCATTCACAACGAGGTGGAGCGAGTTCTCCAGGACTTCAGGAAAGCAGACAAGCCAATTGGGTGAGTGCATGGCCACCGAAGAGGGCGTCGCCCACTGGTCTTCCTGCCCAGCTTTTTACTGATTGGATGAGAGGTCAGAACCCAACTTCTCACACTGCAGTCAGGAAGCCCCCTGAGTTGTCTGTTGGGGTCCCTCCCTAGTTGCGGTGGTGGGCGTTGTAACGGCTACCCAAGTAGGGAGAGGGTATCGGCCGTTGGAGACGTCCTTTTCCCTGGCAAGTTGCTATGCAAGTAAGTCCAGTATAAGCTCATCCACGAGATCCAGAGGGAGAGTCAGGTCCAGTTGTAAGAGATACAGAATAAATATCCCATCCCAGGCCCTCCTAAGAACGAGACAGGCTACGTTTGAAGGGTCAAGAAGACAACTTTAATGGTACATCTCTTGGTTTATATCTAGTTACAAGCTGGTGAGTACTCAAGGAACTCTCCGCCCCCTCCCTCCACAGGGGGGCCCTGAGGTAGACACCCTGGCACCAGGCCAAAGAAGCCACATTCCTTTCTCAATAGAATTCAATCAACCCCCAGAACAATACTCAATCACAGATAATCCCATCAGTAGCTAAACATTTCGGCACCGCAAAGCCTGACAGTTCTTCTGAACATAATTGACATGCTAATTCAATACACCTGACCGGAGACTGCTAATTTGTAATACAATACACAATCTCTTAAGGATAAACACAGGTCTTTCACACACACAATAGATCAATTAACCTTTGGGGATAAAGAGGTGGATTAGCATACCTAATCCACATCTAGACTGACAGAGGACACTCACACCTCATAATATCCCACCGCATGATTATTATAGATGTTCAGGCAAAGTACATAGTTCCGTTACACTGCTCCCTTTTTGTGGAACACTCCGGCAGACCCGGATTGATCCTTTTCGGGTCACCTTGGGGATGTCCGGTCTGCTGTTAGGGTAAAAGTTCAGTTTTGCCTGGACAGTCCATCGGCATTGCCATTGAATCTGCCAGGGCGGTATTGGATAGAAAAATTGTAGGGCCAAGCTCCATCTTGGCAAGCGTCCATTATCCCCAGCTACCCGCTTCAGCCATACTAGTGGGTTATGGTCCGTGATCAGGGTGAATTCCTGCCCATACAGGTAGGGTGTGAGCTTCTTTAAAGCCCAAACCAGGGCTAAACATTCCTTTTCCACTGCCGCGTATCTCACTTCCCTGGGTAATCATTTTCTACTCGGGTACGCGACAGGGTGTTCTCCTCCACCCTCCCCGATCTGGCTTAGAACTGCCCCCAGTCCGTACATGGACGCATCTGTATGAACGACAAATCTTTGGTTAGGGACGGGGGGCAGATAGAACAGGTGCGTTGGTCAATGCTTGCTTTAAGGTTTGGAATGCTGTTTCACAGGCGGGAGACCACAGGACTACTCTAGGCAAATTCTTTTTGGTCAAATCTGTCAAAGGTTTAGCAATGGTACTATAGTCAGGGACAAACTTTCTGTAATACCCTGCTGTCCCTAAAAATGCCAGTACCTGGGTCTTAGTGTGAGGGGTTGGCCAATTGGCTACAGCCCCAACCTTAGCGGGTTCTGGTCGTTGTTTCCCACACCCCACTCTGTCTCCCAAGTACTGGACTTCTGCCATCCCGAAATTACACTTTTCTGGTTTCAGGGTTAGGTTGGCGGCCCTAATTTGATCCAGTACAGCCTCAACATGTTTTAAGTGTTCCCCCAAGTCTCACTATAGATCGCAATGTCGTCCAGGTACTCGCAAGCGAAATCCTGGAAGCCATCAAGGAGGTGGTCCACTAAGCGCTGAAATGTGGCTAGGACGTTCTTCATCCCAAATGGCATAAGCCAAATGGGGTGACAAATGCCGACTTAGGGATAGCCTCCTTGTCCAGGGGAATCTGCCAATACCCTTTGCACAAATCAATGGTGGTCAGATAACGTCCCCTGGCAATACGATCTAACAGCTTGTCTACTCAGGGCATGGGGTAGGCATCTGTCCTGTGGATTCCTGCGGTACCTCTTGATGGGCAAACAAGAGGTGGGGCAAAAATCGCTCCCAGTCTTGGTATTCCGCCGTAAAGGTCCGCAGCAATTGCTTGAGGGTACCGTTAAAGCGTTCACAGAGACCGTTAGTCTGAGGGTGGTACGGTGAACTAAGCAGAGTCTTAATACCGCAGACCTTCCATAGCTGTTGGGTTAGGTCCGCGGTAAACTGGGTCCCTCGGTCGGATAGGATTTCCTTAGGAAACCCCACTCTGGTGAATATCCCGACGAGAGCACTGGCAACCGTGTCTGCCTGGATATTCGTCAGCGCGACGGCCTCCGGGTAGTGAGTGGCATAGTTCACTATGGTGAGAATATATTTCTTACCAGAGGGACTGGGGTTAGGTAGGGGTCCCACTAGGTCGACTGCTACCCTGCTAAATGGCTCCTCGATCACGGGCATAGGGGACAGTCGAGCTTTAGGGTGATCCCCTCTTTTTCCTACCCGTTGGCATGTGTCACAGATGGTGCAGTAACGTCGCACATACTTCGAGATCCCCGACCAAAAGAAAGTCTGGGTGATCCTGTAGGTGGTGCGGTTACCCCCTAGGTGCCCTGCCAACGGCACGTCGTGGCCGATTCGGAGAAGTTCCAACCGGTATTTTCTGGGTACCACCAGTTGGCGCTTTTGTGAAGAGACACCGCCTCTCTTTCTGCCCTCGGTCAATCTGTATAACCTGTCACCATCCCATATAAACCGTTCCCACTCATCCCCTCTACTGTCTGTTAATTCTCGATACTTTTGGAGGGTGGGGTCCTCCCTAGTTTCCCTCCCAAATTCCTCTGGGTTGTCCCAAGCTATGGGTCTCTCTTCCTGTAGTGGGGTTAAATGTCGGTTCCTGGCTTACCTGGGTCTCTCTGTCTGTTGTAGGATCATCTGTGATACGGGTCTGTGAGCGGGTGGTCACGGGGCAAGCAGCATCCGGTGTAGGTAAATAAGCCAAAGTCAGAGGGCCAATGTCGCTGCCCAGCACAACCTTGGCAGGTAGGTTGTCCATGATACCAACTGTGGCCTTTCCTGACCCGACTCCCCAGTCTAAGTGCACCTGGGCGGTGGGTAAGCGGAATACAGCACCCCCTGTGACCCGGACAGCAACTGTGCGAGTAGACACGTTCTCTGGCTTTACCAGATGTTTTTGAATCAGAGTGATAGTACCCCCTGTATCTCTTAGGCCTTGTGCTACTTGTCCATTCACCCGTACCTCCTGACGGTGATGCTGACAGTTATCTGGAGAGGCCGCTTGTATTGGGTCTGCCTCATACAAAATTCCCAGACATTCCTCAGGGCCCACCTCGGTCTCTAGGCAGTGGGCCGCAGAGGGCCGTGATGGAGTGACCTCTGTGTTGGGTGTTGGGCGTCTCCAGTTGTTAGTTGTAGCTCTCAAAGGACAAAAATGAGCAATATGTCCCGTGTTGCTGCAGTGATGGCACGTCACCCTAGACGAATCCCGGGGGTAGTTGTTAGGCCCCTGAGGACGTGGTGGTCCTGGGGGGACTGGAGCCCGAAACTCTGGGCGTGGTGTGCCGGTTGGAGTACGCGGTTCTACCTCATGAGCCAGCCGTGTAGTACCCTGGCTTACTTTCCTTGTTTCCGCGTACTCATCTGCTAGCCGCGCCGCCTCGTTTAAGTTAGCGGGACGGCGATCTCGTACCCAGTCCTGTATGTCTGCGGCCAGGTCTTGGAAGAAATGTTCCATTAGGAATAGCTGCAATACTTTCTCCCCGGTGTTGGCCTTGCACCCTTGGACCCAATGGGATGCCACCCTTTGTAACTGGTTGGCCCATTCCATGTGGGAATCCACAGCCTTCTTCTTGGATTCCCGGAAGCGACGGCGGTAGGTTTCTGGAGTTACGGCATATCGGGTTAACAGCGCCTTTTTCACTTGCTGATATTGTAAAATATCCTCTGGAGCAAGAGCCCGAAAAGCTTCATTGGCTTTGCCCGACAATTTTCCAGACAAAATAGTGACCCATTGGTCTGGTGGTACCTGGTGCAGTGAGCACTGCCTCTCAAAATCCGCCAAATATCCATCTATTTCCTCCTCACTTTCTACAAAAGCTTTAAATGCAGTGAACGGTATTTTCTTTCCTGTCGCAGCGGGTGGGGGAGTAATAGCTGCGTGTGTAATGGGCTGTCTAGCTCTTACCAGTTCCAGTTCTTGTCCCCTCTTGGTTTGAATCTCCTCTCTTGCTTCCCGGAAAAGCTGGTTTATTAGTTCCGTGGATGTTTCTGGATACAAGGATAATCTCCGCTGTACAATATCCGTAATTACATCTTCCTCGCTGACAGGTGCTAGAGGCTCCGCTCCTTCCATGGATCCATCCATTTGGTCCAGCTCCAGTAAATCCGCTATCAGCTCCCTCCGTGGTCTGTTACTGGCACTCCTACCACGACTCTCCAATAAATCTTTTAGTGTGGTTCTTTTCAGCCTGGCGTACTGAGACTCCATTCAGAACTTGGTCCTTGGATAAAAGGACCATCCCACCGCTGCCAACCAATGTAACGGCTACCCAAGTAGGGAGAGAGTATACGCCGTTGGAGACGTCCTTTTCCCTGGCAAGTTGCTATGCAACTAAGTCCGGTATAAGCCCATCCACGAGATCCAGAGGAAGAGTCAGGTCCAGTTGTAAGACGCACAGAATAATAATCCCATTGCATGCCCTTCCAAGAACGAGACAGGGCTACGTTTTGAAGGGTCAAGTAGACTCTCTTTAATAGTACATTTCTTGGTTTATATCTAGTTACAAGCTTGTGAATAATCAAGGAACACTGGAACTCTCTGCCCCCTCCCTCCACAGGGGGGCCCCAAAGGTAGACCCCCTGGCACCAGGCCAACAAAGCCACATTCCTTTCTCAATAGAATTCAATCAACCCCCCCAGAACAATACTCGATCACAGATAATCAGTAGCTAAACATTTTGGCACCGCAAAGCCTGACAAGTTCTTCTGGACATAAGTGACATGCTATTTCAATACACCTGACCGGAGACTGCTAATTTGGAATACAATATACAGTCTCTTAAGGATAAACACAGGTCTTTCACACACACAATAGATCAATTAACCTTTGGGAATAGAGAGGTGCATTTGCATACCTAAGGAGAGGTTTTAGGAACCAGGCTGATTCAGTTCCAATTTACATCTAGACAGACAGAGGATGTTCACACCTCATAATATCCCACTGCATGATTATTACAGATGTACAGGCAGAATACATAGTTCCGTTACAGGCGTCTATGTGATGGTGGGTCTCATGTGATGGATGTGAAGATGATAATTGTGGGTGTCGTCGTGGTGATGGTGATGATGGTGTCTTTCATTTGATGGTGGTGATGGATGTGATGATGGTGGGTGTCGTCGTGATGGTGATTAACATGTCGGTGGTCCTCCACTCTCTTCCCCAGGCTGTGCTGTATCGCTCCGGTCCTGGCGGCGAAGGTGATCCCCGGTGTGGAGGTGACGGTGGGACAGGAGGAAGAACAGGGAGGAAAATGGCCGTATTGTGGGACCTCGAAAGCCATCCAAGCCATGGGAGGAAAGCACAGCGCCAAGGAGGTGCACATATCCTTCTGTGTAGGGGCCTCATCCATAGGTTGGGGGAGGGGGAGGTGCACTTATCCTTCTGTGTAGGGGCCTCATCCATAGGTTGGGGGAGGTGCACATATCCTGTGTAGGGGCCTCATCCATAGGTGGGGGAGGTGCACATATCCTTCTGTGTATGAGCCTCGTCCATACAGTGCAGAAAATAAGTATTTGAACCCCCTGCTATTTTGCAAGTTCTCCCACTTGGAAATCATGGAGGGGTCTGAAATTGTCATCGTAGGTGCATGTCCACTGTGAGAGACATAATCCAAAAAAATTCCAGAAATCACAATTTATGAATTTGTAACTATTTATTTGTATGATACAGCTGCAAAGAAGTATTTGAACACCTGTCTATCAGCTACTGTAGAATTCTGACCCTCAAAGACCTGTTAGTCTGCCTTTAACCACTTCAGCCCCGGGCCTGTTTTTGAGATTCGGTGTTTACGAGACTAAAACATTTTTTTTTGCTATAAAATTACTTAAAACCCCGAAACATTATATATTTTTTTTTCTAACACTCTAGAGAATAAAATGGCAGTCATTGCAATACTTTTTGTTACACCGTATTTGCGCAGCGGTCTTACAAGCGCACTTTTTTTGGAAAAATTTCACTTTTCTAAATTAAAAAATAAGACGACAATCAATTTGGCCCAATTTTTTTTACATATTGTGAAAGATGATGTTACGCCGAGTAAAATGATACCCAACATGTCACGCTTAAAAATTGCGCCCGCTCGTGGCATGGCGTCAAACTTTTACCCTTTAAAAATCTCGATAGGCGATGTTTAAAAAATTCTATAGGTTGCATTTTTTGAGATACAGAGGAGGTCTAGGGCTAGAATTATTGCTCTCGCTCTAACGATCGCGGCGATACCTCACTTGTGTGGTTTGAACACCGTTTTCATATGCGGGCGCTACTCGCGTGTGCGTTCGCTTCTGCGCGCGAGCTCGTCGTGAAGGGGCGATTTAAATTTTTTTTTTTTTTTTGTATTTATTTGTATTTATTTTACCAATTTTTAACACTAAAATAAAAAATAAAAAAATTATCACTTTTATTCCTATTACTGTGAATGTGAACATCCCTTGTAATAGAAAAAAGCATGACAGGTCCTCTTATATATGAGATCTGGGGGAGGGGTCAAAAAGACGTCACATCTCATATTTAGGCTAAAATGCAAAAAAAAATATCAAAAATTTAAAATGTCATTTTTCAAATGACATTTAAAAAAAAATGTCTCTTTAAGACGCTGTTTGGAACTGACGTTTGACGTCACTTCCGCCCAGCAGAGCTACGGGGATGGACGAGGGAAATTTTTTCCCTCACTCGCATCCCCGCTGAACAGACGAGCGCACCCAATCGCCTCCGCCGCTACCGACGGCTCCGGTAAGCGGCGGAGAGCGCAGGAGCGCAGCGGGAGGGGGGGGGGGGGGACGCTCGCCCGCCACCGATAACGGCGATTCCGCCGCGGAGACCGCCATTATCGTTTACCCGACCGCCCACAGAAGAGATGGATATCTCGGTTGTGGCAGCAGCTGCTGCCGTTACCGAGATATCCATCTCTAAAGTGCCGACGTATACCTGCGGTGGGCGGTCAGGAAGTAGTTAAAATGTCCACCTCCACTCCATTTATTATCCTAAATTAGATGCACCTGTTTGAGGTCATTAGCTGCATAAAGACACCTGTCCACCCCATACAATCAGTAAGAATCCAACTACTAACATGGCCAAGACCAAAGAGCTGTCCAAAGACACTAGAGACAAAATTGTACACCTCCACAAGGCTGGAAAGGGCTACGGGGAAATTGCCAAGCAGCTTGGGGAAAAAAGGTCCACTGTTGGAGCAATCATTAGAAAATGGAAGAAGCTAAACATGACTGTCAATCTCCCTCGGACTGGGGCTCCATGCAAAATCTCACCTCGTGGGGTCTCAATGATCCTAAGAAAGGTGAGAAATCAGCCCAGGACTACACGGGAGGAGCTGGCCAATGACCTGAAAAGAGCTGGGACCACCGTTTCCAAGGTTACTGTTGGTAATACACTAAGACGTCATGGTTTGAAATCATGCATGGCACGGAAGGTTCCCCTGCTTAAACCAGCACATGTCAAGGCCCGTCTTAAGTTTGCCAATGACCATTTGGATGATCCAGAGGAGTCATGGGAGAAAGTCATGTGGTCAGATGAGACCAAAATAGAACTTTTTGGTCATAATTCCACTAACCGTGTTTGGAGGAAGAAGAATGATGAGTACCATCCCAAGAACACCATCCCTACTGTGAAGCATGGGGGTGGTAGCATCATGCTTTGGGGGTGTTTTTCTGCACATGGGACAGGGCGACTGCACTGTATTAAGGAGAGGATGACCGGGGCCATGTATTGCGAGATTTTGGGCAACAACCTCCTTCCCTCAGTTAGAGCTTTGAAGATGGGTCGAGGCTGGGTCTTCCAACATGACAATGACCCGAAGCACACAGCCAGGATAACCAAGGAGTGGCTCTGTAAGAAGCATATCAAGGTCTCCAGACCTAAACCCAATAGAGAATCTTTGGAGGGAGCTCAAACTCCGTGTTTCTCAGCGACAGCCCAGAAACCTGACTGATCTAGAGAAGATCTGTGTGGAGGAGTGGGGGGCCAAAATCCCTCCTCCAGTGTGTGCAAACCTGGTGAAAAACGACAAGAAACGCAAACAAAGGCGACTCTACCAAATATTAACATTGATTTTCTCAGGGGTTCAAATACTTCTTTGCAGCTGTATCATACAAATAAATAGTTACATCATACATTGTGATTTCTGATTATGTCTCTCACAGTGGACATGCACCTACCATGACAATTTCACACCCCTCCATGATTTCCAAGTGGGAGAACTTGCAAAATAGCAGGGGGTTCAAATACTTATTTTCCGCACTGTAGGTGGGGGGAGGGGGAGGTGCACATATCCTTCTGTGTAGGGGCCTCATCCATAGGTGGGGGAGGGGGAGGTGCACATATCCTTCTGTGTATGGGCCTCATCCATTGTGGAGCTGGTTCCCAGAGCCCAGCAATTGGGGGCGATGGGGGTAATAGAGGTCTCTGCACCCCCTCCCAGCTGTCATCCATATTGAGGTCACACACAATGAGATTGTTGTAGTTCTGGTCAGCAGCCACTGGGGGGCGCACTGAGATCTGACCTGCAGTGAATTCCGTTTGGTGTTATTGGAATGTACATCTGCGGAAGCAGCGCCTGTGTAATGAACCCCCTTCCATGTGAGTCCCAGGTATGGGGTCCCCCTGTCCCGGTTCTATGAGGTCACCTTTCCTCCGGGTATATAGGGTCAGCTTTGTCCCAGAGGTTGGAGGTCATCCGTGTCCATGCTGAAGGGTCGGCTTTGTCCTGGGGGTGGGGTCACTGTGTCCCAGATATGATATTGCCCTTGTCCTGCTCATGTGGGCCCACCTTTGTCCTAGATTTTGAGGTCCCCTTGTCCTGGTTGTGTGGGGGGTCACCTATATTTTAAATATGGGGGTGCTCTTGTCAATTTTGCATGGGGTCACCTTTGTCCTAGATCTGAGGGAGCCCTTGTCGTAGGTGTGTGGGGTCACCTATACTATAGCCTAGATATGGGGGTGCCCTTGTCAGGGGTATGGAGGCGCCTTTGTAGGTGTGTGTGGTCACCTTTTGTCCTAGATATGGGGGTGCCCTTGTCGTAGGGGTGTGGGGTCACCTATAGCCTAGATATGGGGGCGCCCTTGTCGTAGGGGTGTGGGGTTACCTTTGCCCTAGATAAGATGGAGCCCTTGTCATAGGTGTGGGGTCACCTATAGCCTAGATATTGGGGTGCCCTTGTCATAGGTCACCCCACACACCTACAAGGTCATCCTCACACACACCTATGTTTTAAATATGGGGGTGCCCTTGTCGTAGGGGTGTGTGGGTCACCTATAGCCTAGATATGGGGGTGCCCTGTCGTAGGTGTGTGTGGGAGCCCTTGTAGGTGTATGGGGTTATCTTTGTCCTAGATATGGGGGTGCCCTTGTTCTGAATGCTGGGTCACTCTTGTGGGGGGGTCACCTTTGTCTCTGGTGTGGGGTCACCTTTGTCCTAAATATAGGGGTACCCTTGTTCTGTTTACAGGGTCACTCTTGTGGGGGTCATCTTTGTCTTGGCTGTGGGGGTCACCTTTATCCTAAATATGGGGGTACTATTGTCGTAGGTGTGTGTGGGGGGTTACCTTTGTCCTAAATATGGGGGTGCCCTTGTTCTAGATAAAGGGTCACTCTTGTGGGGGTCAACTTTGTCTCGGGTTTGGGGGGGTGGAGCCCTTGTAGATGTATAGGGGGTGCCCTTGTACTGGATGCAGGGTCACTCTTGGGGGGGTCACCTTTGTCTTGGGTGTGGGGGTTACCTTTGTCCTAAATATGGGGGTGCCCTTGTTCTGGATAAAGGGTCACTCTTGTGGGGGTCAACTTTGTCTCGGGTTTGGGGGGGTGGAGCCCTTGTAGGTGTATAGGGGTGCCCTTGTACTGGATGCAGGGTCACTCTTGTGGGGGGGGGGTCACCTTTGTCTTGGGTGTGGGGGTTACCTTTGTCCTAAATATGGGGGTGCCCTTGTTCTGGATGCAGGGTCACTCTTGTGGGGGTCACCTTTGTCTCGGGTGTGGGGTCACATTTAAGTCCATGGTTTGCTTCCCTTAACCCTCTTTGCCCCCCACGAGGTCCACGTGGACAAGGCACACAAAGTGGTCACCACTCCGGCCTTCATGGGTCAGGCTCCTCTGCACACCATATTTGATGGGATCGGATCCATGGTGTCCAACGTCCTCAAACTGACCGGAAAGTGAAGAACCCGTCCCTGCTGTGGGCCAATTGCACAGCTCCCCCGGGGGTCACATGACGTGGACGGCTCCCCGGGGGGGGTCACATGACAATGAAATGAATGTATTCTGTATCAGACTTTAATCTGCAATAAATTCTCCTTGGCAGAGGTAGTCTGTGGCCTTTTCTACAGGTGGGGGAGGGATATACCAAAGCGTAGACATGGACTACAGTGGGGGGCTGGGGTCGGGACTGGTCTGCGAGTCTCTGTGGAGGGGATCGGGGACTGGTCAGTGAGTCTCTGTGGAGGGGGTCGGAGACTGGTCGGTGAGTCTCTGTGGAGGGGGTCGGGGACTGGTCAGCGAGTCTCTGTGGAGGGGGTGGGGACTGGTCGGCGAGTCTGTGGAGGGGGTCGGGGACTGGTCAGCGAGTCTCTGTGGAGGGGGGGTGGGGACTGGTCGGCGAGTCTCTGTGGAGGGGGTGGGGACTGGTCAGCGAGTCTCTGTGGAGGGGATCGGGGACTGGTCAGCGAGTCTCTGTGGAGGGGGTCGGAGACTGGTCGGTGAGTCTCTGTGGAGGGGGTCGGGGACTGGTCAGCGAGTCTCTGTGGAGGGGGTGGGGACTGGTCGGCGAGTCTGTGGAGGGGGTCGGGGACTGGTCAGCGAGTCTCTGTGGAGGGGGGTGGGGACTGGTCGGCGAGTCTGTGGAGGGGGTCGGGGACTGGTCAGCGAGTCTCTGTGGAGGGGGGGTGGGGACTGGTCGGCGAGTCTCTGTGGAGGGGGTGGGGACTGGTCAGCGAGTCTCTGTGGAGGGGGTCGGGGACTGGTCAGCGAGTCTCTGTGGAGGGGGTGGGGACTGGTCGGCGAGTCTGTGGAGGGGGTCGGGGACTGGTCAGCGAGTCTCTGTGGAGGGGGGGTGGGGACTGGTCGGCGAGTCTCTGTGGAGGGGGTGGGGACTGGTCAGCGAGTCTCTGTGGAGGGGGGTCGGGGACTGGTCAGTGAGTCTCTGTGGAGGGGGTCGGGGACTGGTCGGCGAGTCTCTGTGGAGGGGGGTCGGGGAATGGTCGGCGAGTCTCTGTGGAGGGGGGTCGGGGAATGGTCGGCGAGTCTCTGTGGAGGGGGTGGGGACTAGTCGGCGAGTCTCTGTGGAGGGGGTGGGGACTGGTCAGCGAGTCTCTGTGGAGGGGGTCGGGACTGGTCGGCGAGTCTCTGTGGAGGGGGTGCGGACTGGTCGGCGAGTCTCTGCGGAGGGGGTCGGGGATTGGTCGGCGAATCTCTGCGGAGGGGGTCGGGGATTGGTCGGCGAGTCTCTGCGGAGGGGGTCGGGGATTGGTCGGCGAGTCTCTGCGGAGGGGGTCGGGGATTGGTCGGCGAGTCTCTGCGGAGGGGGTCGGGGATTGGTCGGCGAGTCTCTGCGGAGGGGGTCGGGGATTGGTCGGCGAGTCTCTGTGGAGGGGGTGGGGACTGGTCGGCGAGTCTCTGTGGAGGGGGGTCGGGGACTGGTCGGTGAGTCTCTGTGGAGGGGGTCGGGGACTGGTCGGCGAGTCTCTGTGGAGGGGGGTCGGGGATTGGTCGGCGAGTCTCTGTGGAGGGGGGGTGGGGACTGGTCGGCGAGTCTCTGTGGAGGGGGTGGGGACTAGTCGGCGAGTCTCTGTGGAGGGGGTCGGGACTAGTCGGCGAGTCTCTGTGGAGGGGGTGGGGACTAGTCGGCGAGTCTCTGTGGAGGGGGTGGGGACTGGTCAGCGAGTCTCTGTGGGGGGGGTGGGGATTGGTCGGCGAGTCTCTGTGGAGGGGGTCGGGACTGGTCAGCGAGTCTCTGTGGAGGGGGTGGGGATTGGTCGGCGAGTCTCTGTGGAGGGGGTCGGAGACTGGTCGACGAGTCTCTGTGGAGGGGGTCGGGACTGGTCGGCGAGTCTCTGTGGTGGGGGTCGGGGATTGGTCGGCGAGTCTCTGTGGAGGGGGTCGGGGATTGGTCGGCGAGTCTCTGTGGAGGGGTCGGGGATTGGTCGGCGAGTCTCTGTGGAGGGGGTGGGGACTGGTCGGCGAGTCTCTGTGGAGGGGGTGGGGACTGGTCGGCGAGTCTCTGTGGAGGGGGGTCGGGGATTGGTCGGCGAGTCTCTGTGGAGGGGGGTCGGGACTGGTCGGCGAGTCTCTGTGGAGGGGGTCGGGACTGGTCGGTGAGTCTCTGTGGAGGGGGTCGGGACTGGTCGGCGAGTCTCTGTGGAGGGGGTCGGGGATTGGTCGGCGAGTCTCTGTGGAGGGGGTCGGGGACTGGTCGGCGAGTCTCTGTGGAGGGGGTGGGGACTGGTCGGCGAGTCTCTGTGGAGGGGGTCGGGGACTGGTCGGCGAGTCTCTGTGGAGGGGGTGGGGACTGGTCGGCGAGTCTCTGTGGAGGGGGTCGGGGACTGGTCGGCGAGTCTCTGTGGAGGGGGGTGGGGACTGGTCGGCGAGTCTCTGTGGAGGGGGTGGGGACTGGTCGGCGAGTCTCTGTGGAGGGGGTGGGGACTGGTCGGCGAGTCTCTGTGGAGGGGGGTCGGGGACTGGTCGGCGAGTCTCTGTGGAGGGGGGTCGGGGATTGGTCGGCGAGTCTCTGTGGAGGGGGGTCGGGGATTGGTCGGCGAGTCTCTGTGGAGGGGGGTCGGGGATTGGTCGGCGAGTCCTGTGGAGGGGGGTCGGGGATTGGTCGGCGAGTCTCTGTGGAGGGGGTCGGGGATTGGTCGGCGAGTCTCTGTGGAGGGGGTCGGAGACTGGTCGGCGAGTCTCTGTGGAGGGGGTCGGGGATTGGTCGGCGAGTCTCTGTGGAGGGGGTCGGGGATTGGTCGGCGAGTCTCTGTGGAGGGGGTCGGGGATTGGTCGGCGAGTCTCTGTGGAGGGGGTCGGGGATTGGTCGGCGAGTCTCTGTGGAGGGGGTGGGGACTGGTCGGCGAGTCTCTGTGGAGGGGGGTCGGGGATTGGTCGGCGAGTCTCTGTGGAGGGGGGTCGGAGACTGGTCGGCGAGTCTCTGTGGAGGGGGTCGGAGACTGGTCGGCGAGTCTCTGTGGAGGGGGTCGGGACTGGTCGGCGAGTCTCTGTGGAGGGGGTCGGGGATTGGTCGGCGAGTCTCTGTGGAGGGGGTCGGGGATTGGTCGGCGAGTCTCTGTGGAGGGGGTGGGGACTGGTCGGCGAGTCTCTGTGGAGGGGGTGGGGACTGGTCGGCGAGTCTCTGTGGAGGGGGTGGGGACTGGTCGGCGAGTCTCTGTGGAGGGGGTGGGGACTGGTCGGCGAGTCTCTGTGGAGGGGGTGGGGACTGGTCGGCGAGTCTCTGTGGAGGGGGTGGGGACTGGTCGGTGAGTCTCTGTGGAGGGGGGTCGGGGATTGGTCGGCGAGTCTCTGTGGAGGGGGTGGGGACTGGTCGGCGAGTCTCTGTGGAGGGGGTCGGAGACTGGTCGGCGAGTCTCTGTGGAGGGGGTCGGGGATTGGTCGGCGAGTCTCTGTGGAGGGGGTCGGGGATTGGTCGGCGAGTCTCTGTGGAGGGGGTGGGGACTGGTCGGCGAGTCTCTGTGGAGGGGGTGGGGACTGGTCGGCGAGTCTCTGTGGAGGGGGTGGGGACTGGTCGGCGAGTCTCTGTGGAGGGGGTGGGGACTGGTCGGCGAGTCTCTGTGGAGGGGGTGGGGACTGGTCGGCGAGTCTCTGTGGAGGGGGTAATTGCACCGTTGATCGCGCTGTCCGCTTCCCCTGCACACAGGAAATGTCACTTCCTCTCAGACAGAAATCACATTATTGACGGGACTTTCCAGACGAGGAGGAAGTGGAAGGACGCGGGGATTGGCATGATCGGTGACCCCGTCCCCTCCCCCACACACTTTGTATGAAAGGAGAAGTCTGGGATATATATATATTCATGGCTGAGACTACGTACATCGTGACTTGTATAACCAAACATAAACCACTCCCACCGATCAACCAAACATAAACCACTCCCACCGATCAGCCAAACATAAACCACTCCCACCGATCAGCCAAACATAAACCACTCCCACCGATCAGCCAAACATAAACCACTCCCACCGATCAGCCAAACATAAACCACTCCCACCGATCAGCCAAACATAAACCACTCCCACCGATCGGCCAAACATGAACCACTCCCACCGATCGGCCAAACATGAACCACTCCCACGATCGCCAAACATAAACATCCCACCATCGGCCAAACATAAACCACTCCCACCGATCGGCCAAACATAAACCACTCCCACCGATCGGCCAAACATAAACCACTCCCACCGATCGGCCAAACATAAACCAGTCCCACCGATCGGCCAAACATAAACCACTCCCACGGATCGGCCAAACATGAACCACTCCCACGGATCGGCCAAACATGAACCACTCCCACGGATCGGCCAAACATGAACCACTCCCACCGATCGGCCAAACATAAACCACTCCCACCGATCGGCCAAACATAAACCACTCCCACCGATCGGCCAAACATGAACCACTCCCACCGATCGGCCGTAACGTTATGACCCCCCCACCTCATATGGAGTGAGTCTTCCTTTTCTGACCAGCTGAGGTCACCGGACTTCTGAAGGTCAGATGTGGTATCCGGCACCAAGGGACGCTCAGGTTCCTCGAACCCGGACACCTTCCAGGGGGAGTGTTTGGGGACCCGGGTCTTGCCCCAGGGGGAGTGTTTGGGGACCCGGGTCTTGCCCCAGGGGAGTGTTTGGGGACCCGGGTCTTGCCCCAGAGGAGTGTTTGGGGACCCGGGTCTTGCCCCAGAGGAGTGTTTGGGGACCCGGGTCTTGCCCCAGAGGAGTGTTTGGGGACCCGGGTCTTGCCCCAGGGGGAGTGTTTGGGGACCCGGGTCTTGCCCCAGGGGGAGTGTTTGGGGACCCGGGTCTTGCCCCAGGGGGAGTGTTTGGGGACCCGGGTCTTGCCCCAGGGGGAGTGTTTGGGGACCCGGGTCTTGCCCCAGAGGAGTGTTTGGGGACCCGGGTCTTGCCCCAGAGGAGTGTTTGGGGACCCGGGTCTTGCCCCAGAGGAGTGTTTGGGGACCCGGGTCTTGCCCCAGGGGAGTGTTTGGGGACCCGGGTCCTTCCCCAGGGGGAGTGTTTGGGGACTCGGGTCTTGCCCGAGGGGGAGTGTTTGGGGACTCGGATCTTGCCCGAGGGGGAGTGTTTGGGGACCCGGGTCTTGCCCGAGGGGGAGTGTTTGGGGACCCGGGTCTTGCCCGAGGGGGAGTGTTTGGGGACCCGGGTCCTGCCCCAGAGTAGTGTTTGGGGACCCGGGTCCTGCCCCAGGGAACATGTATCAATGGAAAAAAGTTTTAAAAACGATCATTTTAAAGCCCAATATTCAAGTCATTGTTGGAAAACTCCAGTTTGGAACAAAGTTCAGATTGCTACAAAACAAGTCCAAAGTTGTGGATAAAGATGAGCAGATATTGAATCATGCATAGTACTGAGATTGGCAACAATCCTGAAAAGTGAAGTCGAACAGACAGCGCAGATTCCAATGCCACCGCCAGCAAACACTTATAAAATGGAGGCTTACCAGAAGGAAAGCATAACCAGCTTGCGGCTGTAACCCCAGCCAGGGCCTTTATGAGACAGGAACGGGAACACATGAGCTGGAGATCTTCCAGGTGGATCATGACAAAAAATAAAAAAACTTACATAGTGAAGTTCAGCAAGACAATAAGTGTGGGTACCAGGGCCGGTGCAAGGATTTCTGCCTACACAAGCGAAGCTCCATTTTGGCCGAGAGGGCCTCCGTGATAGGCGGACACCAAACACAGGACGAGAGGGCCTCCGTGATAGGCGGACACTGAACACAGGGCGAGAGGGCCTCCGTGATAGGCGGACACTGAACACAGGACGAGAGGGCCTCCGTGATAGGCGGACACAACAAACACAGGGACACCAAACACGAGAGGGCCTCCGTGATAGGCGGACACCGAACACAGGACGAGAGGGCCTCCGTGATAGGCGGATACGGACCGAACACAGGACGGGCGAGAGGGCCTCCGTGATAGGCGGACACCACCGAACACAGGACGAGAGGGCCTCCGTGATAGGCGGACACCAAACCAGGACGAGAGGGCCTCCGTGATAGGCGGACACCGAACACAGGACGAGAGGGCCTCCGTGATAGGCGGACACCAAACACAGGGCGAGAGGGCCTCCGTGATAGGCGGACACCAAACACAGGACGAGAGGGCCTCCGTGATAGGCGGACACCGAACACAGGACGAGAGGGCCTCCTTGATAGGCGGACACCAAACACAGGACGAGAGGGCCTCCGTGATAGGCGGACACCAAACACAGGACGAGAGGGCCTCCGTGATAGGCGGACACCAAACCAGGACGAGAGGGCCTCCGTGATAGGCGGACACCGAACACAGGACGAGAGGGCCTCCGTGATAGGCGGACACCAAACACAGGACGAGAGGGCCTCCGTGATAGGCGGACACCAAACACAGGACCAGAGGGCCTCCGTGATAGGCGGACACTGAACACAGGACGAGAGGGCCTCCGTGATAGGCGGACACTGAACACAGGACGAGAGGGCCTCCGTGATAGGCGGACACTGAACACAGGACGAGAGGGCCTCCGTGATAGGCGGACACTGAACACAGGGCGAGAGGGCCTCCGTGATAGGCGGACACTGAACACAGGACGAGAGGGCCTCCGTGATAGGCGGACACTGAACACAGGGCGAGAGGGCCTCCGTGATAGGCGGACACTGAACACAGGACGAGAGGGCCTCCGTGATAGGCGGACACTGAACACAGGGCGAGAGGGCCTCCGTGATAGGCGGACACCAAACACAGGACGAGAGGGCCTCCGTGATAGGCGGACACTGAACACAGGGCGAGAGGGCCTCCGTGATAGGCGGACACCGAACACAGGACGAGAGGGCCTCCGTGATAGGCGGACACCGAACACAGGACGAGAGGGCCTCCGTGATAGGCGGACACTGAACACAGGACGAGAGGGCCTCCGTGATAGGCGGACACTGAACACAGGACGAGAGGGCCTCCGTGATAGGCGGACACCAAACACAGGACGAGAGGGCCTCCGTGATAGGCGGACACTGAACACAGGACGAGAGGGCCTCCGTGATAGGCGGACACTGAACACAGGACGAGAGGGCCTCCGTGATAGGCGGACACTGAACACAGGACGAGAGGGCCTCCGTGATAGGCGGACACCAAACACAGGGCGAGAGGGCCTCCGTGATAGGCGGACACCGAACACAGGAGGAGAGGGCCTCCGTGATAGGCGGACACCGAACACAGGGCGAGAGGGCCTCCGTGATAGGCGGACACCAAACCAGGACGAGAGGGCCTCCGTGATAGGCGGACACTGAACACAGGACGAGAGGGCCTCCGTGATAGGCGGACACCAAACACAGGGCGAGAGGGCCTCCGTGATAGGCGGACACCAAACACAGGGCGAGAGGGCCTCCGTGATAGGCGGACACCAAACCAGGACGAGAGGGCCTCCGTGATAGGCGGACACCGAACACAGGACGAGAGGGCCTCCGTGATAGGCGGACACCAAACACAGGGCGAGAGGGCCTCCGTGATAGGCGGACACCAAACACAGGATGAGAGGGCCTCCGTGATAGGCGGACACCAAACACAGGACCAGAGGGCCTCCGTGATAGGCGGACACCGAACACAGGGCGAGAGGGCCTCCGTGATAGGCGGACACTGAACACAGGACGAGAGGGCCTCCGTGATAGGCGGACACTGAACACAGTGCCTCATGGGAAGCTGAATGTTCCGCCTATCACGGAACAGAAGACGTCGGAGACGCGGCTTTTGAAAAATCCTACAGCCGCGATTCTAAGGTAATTTTTTCGCCCCATCCCAGGCTGCGTACCTGCCCGCCCCAAGCGGCCGCTTGGTCCGCCTGGTGGTTGCGCCGGCCCTGGTGGGTACAAACAGTCGTGACTTCAATGTGAAGGAAAGCCCCCACCACAGGAACACCCAATAAGATGGAGGCTTACCAGAAAGCCAGAGTGAAACAACTTGTGGCTAAGACCCCAGCCTGGGCCTTTAGATCAGCAGTTGACTTTGATGCCCTATAGGTCACCCGGATACCTCGCCATCGATGTTATCAAAAAAGAAATAATATGCCCACATGGTGAAGTAAGTAGAGATGATCAAAAGTTTAATAAAAAAAATGCACTTACAAAAGGCAGATAAGATGAAAGCAGGAAATGTAAAGCCGGTCCGGCTTACTCCAACGCCCGTTCCGATCGGACCGTCACATCGTATGTCAGCACGTCTCCTTCCCCGACGTACGTTTCGTCATAAAATTGACGTCGCCTGGGGCACGGGCGACGCACTGACGCAGGGCGTGAAATAGTTCCCAAAAAACAAACCAAACCTCGATCTGAGTGGAAAGCCTAAGTGTCCATCCACGGTGGCCTGAAAGGACCATCTACCGATCGAATCAAAAAACCGAAGGGAAAAAAAAGGGATTTCATGCCTTAAGAGTGACAAATAAAATCAGTCGCAGGTGGGAGCTGTGGTGGCTCAACGCGATTGGCACTGCGCTGACAAGCCGTTCACCTCTGCAGCCAAGGGTTCGGATCCCGGTCTCGGCTACATGTGAATTGAATTTGGTGGTCTCAGCCCGGCTCCCGGTGGGTGTGCTATGCGAGGTACGCCTGTGCTTAGTACGCCCACCCCCCCCCCCCCCCCCACAAAAAACACCACACTTGCACGCACATGAAATTGGTTTAACACGCACGCACTTTGGCCATGAGGTCTCCTGAAATAAAGAGAGGCGAAGGACCTACAGGGCTGGCTGGGTGGGCTAGACCCCCTCACTCCCTCATAGGGGGAGTCCCTCTGTCCCGTTGGGCCCCAGTTGGGCTCCCAAGAGGAGCAGGTAGGGCGGGGTGAGTGGGAGGCCACCCCTCACACCTGCCATTGCCACCAGGGGCATGGAGAAGGATGGCAGATTGCCTCCGGGGGGAGGGTCTGCCTACTCCCAACTCCTGCAGTCCGGCTCCTCTCTCTCGACTTCACGCACAAAAATACTTAAAAAGAAAAAAAAAATCACTCGCAGGTAAATGTTGTTATAAACAATGTTTTTAACCACTTCAACCACTTCACTTCACCATCCTAAGTGGCCGTCAATTGACGGCCTGGGCATTGCAGGCGAATATCTGGATGATGGGGGGCAGCCAGAGGCATCATCCAGATATCCTCTTCTTCAGCCGACGATTCTGCACAATGTAAGAACGATCATAGCGGCGGTTCCGCCACTTGATCGTTCTTACAGGCCGCGGGAGGGGGCATCCCCCCCTCCCGCCGCCATCCGGTGCTTCTCCGGGCTTACCTGTGCCTTCGGGGGCCCGGAGAACGAATCGTCGGCGGCGGCAGGAAGCATAGAGATGACTGGTGACCAGATGGTCACCAGTCATCTCTATGACCGTCGGAGGACCCGGGCGCGAGCTGATGACGTCACGCCCGGGTCCCCGTAAGTAAACGAAGCCGCGATTGCGGCTGTAAGCCCCCATTCATGAGATCGGTGAATTTTTTTTCTCATGGTTTCCAGCCTGGAGGAGAGATGTGGGGGGAGGGGAGGTCTTATTGACCCCGCCTCTCTCCATAAAGAGGACCTGTCACACACATTTCCTATTACAAGGGATGTTTACATTCCTTGTAATAGGAATAAAAGTGTAAAAAAAAAAAAATGAAAAAAAGTGTAAAAATAAATAAAAAATAAGTCAAAAAAATAAATAAAAGATAAAAAAAAAATGAAAACGCCCCTGTCCCCGATAGCTCGCGTGAAGAAGCGAACGCACACGCAAGTCCCGCCGACATATGTAAACGCCATTTAAACCACATAAGTGAGGTATCGCCGCGTGCGTTAGAGTGCCAGCAACGAATCTAGCACTAGATCTCCTCTGTAAATCTAAACTGTAACCTGTAAAAAATAAATAAAGCGTTGCCTATGGAGATTTTTAAGTACCGAAGTTTGGCGCCATTCCATGAGTGTGCGCATAATTAAAGCGTGACATGTTGGGTATCTATTTACTCGGTGTAACATCATCTTTCACATAATACAACAAAAATTGGGCTAACTTTAGTGTTTTGTTATTTTTTTAATTCATAAAACAATTTACAAAAAAAAAGGCGTTTGAAAAATAATTGCGTAAATACCGTGCGAGATAAAACTTTGGAATGACCGCCATTTTATTCCCTAGGGTGTCTGCTAAAAAAAAAACATATATAATGTTTAATTTTCTAGCAGAAGAATGATGATTATTACATGTAGGAGAGAAGTGCCGGAATAGGCCCGGTATGGAGGTGGTATAAAAGCCCGGTATTGAAGCGGTTAAACGACCAACTGCGGGATAGTTATCACATGGAATTATGTTGGAAGTCCAGAAAAAATAAATTTTCTACATTGATAAAAGGAATTCAAAAATGTGGTTTTAATAGTCGGGGGTTCAAGGACATTGGGAGCCAGTTTACGTCTCAAAGCTGACGCCCCCTATAGATCACCTATGGGGTTATCAGTTAGAACTGTGCTCAAAATGGGATCGTTCTTTTAAGACATGCCAGTGAGATTCTTATACTGTAATGTTGAGTTGAATAGGTGGTAATAAATGGAACAACTGGTGGCCTGTCATTTTGCAAGGGCCTGCTGGTCAGGAGTTCAGATACTATTAAAACCACATTTCTGAATTCCTTTACAGGCTTTTATGGGTGTAGAAAATGTCGGGTCTGCTCTTTTAGTGGATGTACCCGTAGACGTACACATAAATTTGTCTCTACAACCACGTTGCAAGAACCTAAAATCGAACCCTTTATCACTTGTGCAACGGAGGGGGTAGTGTATGTACTCCAATGTCCTTGTGGATTACAGCAGGGCTCAAAATTTTCAAGCCCTGAGCTACTAGCCAGGCCTCAAGAGTTACTCGCCACCAGTTGCCCCACCTAATTCATACACTGCCCTGCGCCTAATTGCACCCGTAAACACGCCCTCGTAGATTATCTCATGGAATGACACTGTTAAATGTTTTATGCAGAATCAAGTTACAAAATTAAATATTACCAACAACAACTTTGACAAATTGGGGCAGGGCACTGGGGGGCAGACCGGAGGGACAGGGCACTGGGGGGCAGACCAGAGGGACAGGGCACTGGGGGCAGACCAGAGGGACAGGGCACTAGGGGGCAGACCAGAGGGACAGGGCACTGGGGGCAGACCAGAGAGACAGGGCATGGGGGCAGACCAGAGGGACAGGGCACTGGGGGGCAGACCAGAGGGACAGGGCACTGGGGGGCAGACCAGAGGGACAGGGCACTGGGGGGCAGACCAGAGGGACAGGGCACTGGGGGGAAGACCAGAGGGACAGGGCACTGGGGGCCAGACCAGAGGGACAGGGCACTGGGGGGCAGACCAGAGGGACAGGGCACTGGGGGCAGACCAGAAGGACAGGGCACTGGGGGGAAGACCAGAGGGACAGGGCACTGGGGGGCAGACCAGAGGGACAGGGCACTGGGGGGCAGACCAGAGGGACAGGGCACTGGGGGGCAGACCAGAGGGACAGGGCACTGGGGAGCAGACCAGAGGGACAGGGCACTGGGGGGCAGACCAGAGGGACAGGGCACTGGGGGGCAGACCAGAGGGACAGGGCACTGGGGGCAGACCAGAGGGACAGGGCACTGGGGGCAGACCAGAGGGACAGGGCACTGGGGGGCAGACCAGAGGGACAGGGCACTAGGGGGCAGACCAGAGGGACAGGGCACTGGGGGCAGACCAGAGGGACAGGGCACTAGAACTGGGTCTCTTCCCCATTCTCTTGCTGTCTCCAATGCAACTCCCATTACAAGACAAAAAAAGACCGTGTGTACGCGGCATCAGTGTAGCACAGATTGGAGGGAGGTTGGTCATGCAGCCCTGTCATCACTCGCCCCCAGCTCATATCCACTCGCCAAATGCTAGTAGGCGAGTGGAAATTTTGAGGGCCGGATTACAGTATGTGGGCAGGACAAAGAGACCTCTCTCAGTGAGACTAAATCAACACATTACCAATAGTAAAGCCGGTTTCTTGGAACATTCTGTTTCAAAACATTACCTTCTGGCCCACAATAAGGACCCCTCCAAAACTATAATTTTTGGGGATTGATAGATATAGCCCTCATTGGCGTGGTAGTGCATTAGTACGCAGTATTTTTTGCATCCATAAAATCAAATGTTACACCCCCCTTTTGGGCTCAACATGGAAGTTGATGTCAGTGCCTTCATTGACAATTCATAATTAATTTTTTTTTGTCAATTATAATTTTTCTGTCAATTATAACTTGTGTTGTTCCATGTATGGCATTGTGAACTTGATCGGAGTCGACTGAGTGGTCCTGATTAGGTGTGTCGTTTCCCCAATATGGTCACTACACATTGCTATTTACCATGTAAATGAATATTTATATAAATACTAATTGTGGTTGGTCAGTATCACCTCCTCTTTTAATTAAGGGGACTCTCACCCCATAATTGCTGTATAACCCAGTAAGTCACACGGGGCGATTTTTTTTTATCTCCCATATTACTGAATAAAAAAAAAAAAAAATGTTATTACCTTATTTAATTATCCTTTTATCGTCTTTTATTCATTTTTTTTATGAATTTAAGTTTTTAATTTTCAGTCCCCATTAAATTACCATTTTTTTGTTATTGTAGTGATCGTGCATCCAGATCGCTCCCACGATCGGATTGTATGTTGGGTTGTTGCTGTTCAGAAGATGCACAATGCGGGTCTTTTTTCTGGACTTCCAACATAATTCCATGTGACGACTATCCCGCAGTTGGTCGTTTAAAAACATCGATATAACAACTTTTACCTGCGAGTGACTTTATTTGTCACTCTTAAAGCGGAGCTCCACCCTGATTTATATATATATATATATTTTTTTAATCTGAAAAAAATAAATAAAAATGAAATGGAAAAAAAAATACTCACCCTAAATAGGCTGTTGCTATGCGGAAGTCCCGAATCTGCCCTCACGATCCGCGGTGCTGTTTTCTTCCTCCTCCTCTTCTGGGCGTCTTCTTGTGAATGGGCCGCGCTGCGTTCTGGGAACTGTGTGTATCCCAGAAAGCAGCCGGACCATTCACAAAGCGCCGCGTCGCTCGCACATGCGCAGTAGGAAACGGGCAGTGAAGCCGCACGGCTTCACTGCCTGTTTCCCTGACTGTGGATGGCGGTGCCGGGATCGACTGGGGGCAGACCAGGATGGCGGTGCCGTAAGCGACTGGGGGCAGACCAGAGGGACAGGGCAATGGGGGGCAGACCAGAGGGACAGGGCACTGGGGGGCAGACCAGAGGGACAGGGCACTGGGGGCAGACCAGAGGGACAGGGCACTGGGGGCAGACCAGAGGGACAGGGCACTGGGGGCAGACCAGAGGGACAGGGCACTGGGGGCAGACCAGTGGGACAGGGCACTGGGGGCAGACCAGAGGGACAGGGCACTGGGGGCAGACCAGAGGGACAGGGCACTGGGGGCAGACCAGAGGGACAGGGCACTGGGGGCAGACCAGAGGGACAGGGCACTGGGGGCAGACCAGACTGGGGGCTTCACTGCCTGTTTCCCTGACTGTGGATGGCGGTGCCGGGATCGAGGATCGGCATCGGGCGGGGGCCGTCAGCGCGGGCGCCTAGGACAGGTAAGTGTCCTTATTCAAAGTCAGCAGCTACACTGTTAGTAGCTGCCAACTTTGAAAAAAAAAAAAATGCGGGTGGGTGGAGCTCCGCTTTAAGACATGAAATCCCTTTTTTTTTCCCTTCGGTTTTTGATTCGATAGGTAGATGGTCCTTTCAGGCCACCGTGGATGAACACTTAGGGCCAGATTCTCATAGAACTCCGGCGGCGTAGCGTAAGCCAGTTACACTACGCCGCCGCCGCATCGTACTAGAGCAAGTGCTTTAATCTCAAAGCACTTGCTCCGTAGTTTTCGCCTGCGTCGCGTAAACCCGCGCAATTCAAATGGGGCGGCTTGTATTTAAATGAAGCGCGCCCCCGCGTCGAACGAACTGCGCGTGCGCCGGCCGGGGGAAAAGCCCAGTGCGCATGCTCCAGCTCACGTCGGAAAGCGTCGCTGAAACCGACGTCAAAACGACGTGAGCGTCATTTACGCAACTCCCTATTCGCGAACGAGTTAGTAAAACGACGTAAGCGACGGAAAAAGCCGATGCTGACCCCGACGCCATACTTAACATGGCATCCGACGGCACCCGACGGTACTGCGTAAGGTTACTCCACATCGAAGCTGGGGTAAACTTACGAGGACGAAAACGACGTACGCGACGACGGGGCGGCGTAAAAGCGATCGGGAATCGGCGTACTAGCCTCATTTGCATATGCAAATGAGAAAACAACATAAAGGCCACCTAGTGGCCGGAGTTGTCATTACAACTACGATCCGCAAGTGTAATGGTTTTACACTTGTCGGATGTAGAAGCGTATCTATGCCAAAGTGATGCTAAGCATCACGCGCATAGAT
This sequence comes from Rana kukunoris, assembly GCA_029574335.1. Lineage (NCBI taxonomy): Eukaryota > Metazoa > Chordata > Amphibia > Anura > Ranidae > Rana > Rana kukunoris. The sequence goes on along the minus strand of JAJQKJ010000815.1, from coordinate 81,990 downwards.
ACGAGGCAAAAAAACGGCGATACGACGGGGTATCTGAGATATTCCGTCGTATCGCCACTGAGAATCTGGCCCTTAGGCTTTCCACTCAGATCGAGGTTTGGTTTGTTTTTTTGGAACTATTTCACGCGATGCGTCAGTGCGTCGCCCGTGCCCCAGACGACGTCAATTTTATGACGAAACGTACGTCGGGAAGGAGACGTGCTGACGTATGATGTGACGGTCCGATCGGAACGGGCGTTGGAGTAAGCCGGACCGGCTTTACATTTTCTGCTTTCATCTTATCTGCCTTTTGTAAATGCAATTTTTTTATTAAACTTTTGATCATCTCTACTTCACCATGTGGGCATATTATTTCTTTTTTGGTAACATCGATGACGAGGTATCCGGGTGACCTATAGGGCATCAAAGTCAACTGCTGATCTAAAGGCCCAGGCTGGGGTCTCAGCCACAAGTTGTTTCACTCTGGCTTTCTGGTAAGCCTCCATCTTATTGGGTGTTCCTGTGGTGGGGGCTTTCCTTCACATTGAAGTCACGACTGTTTGCACCCACACTTATTGTCTTGCTGAACTTCACTATGTAAGTTTTTTTATTTTTTGTCATGATCCACCTGGAAGATCTCCAGCTCATGTGTTCCCGTCTCATAAAGGCCCTGGCTGGGGTTACAGCCGCAAGCTGGTTACGCTTTCCTTCTGGTAAGCCTCCATTTTATGCGGTGGCATTGGAATCTGCGCTGTCTGCTGGACTTCACTTTTCAGGATTGTTGCCAATCTCACTACTATGCATGATTCAATATCTGCTCATCTTTATCCACGACTCTGGACTTGTTTTGTAGCAATCTGAACTTTGTTCCAAACTGGAGTTTTCCAACAATGACTTGAATATTGGGCTTTAAAATGATAATTTTTAAAACTTTTTTCCATTGATACATGTTCCCTGGGGCAAGACCCGGGTCCCCAAACACTCCCCTGGGGCAGGACCCGGGTCCCCAAACACTCCCCTGGGGCAGGACCCGGGTCCCCAAACACTCCTCTGGGGCAGGACCCGGGTCCCCAAACACTCCCCTGGGGCAGGACCCGGGTCCCCAAACACTCCCCTGGGGCAGGACCCGGGTCCCCAAACACTCCTCTGGGGCAAGACCCGGGTCCCCAAACACTCCCCTGGGACAGGACCCGGGTCCCCAAACACTCCCCTGGGGCAGGACCCGGGTCCCCAAACACTCCCCTGGGACAGGACCTGGGTCCCCAAACACTCCCCTGGGGCAAAACCCGGGTCCCCAAACACTCCCCTGGGACAGGACCCGGGTCCCCAAACACTCCCCTGGGGCAAGACCCGGGTCCCCAAACACTCCCCTGGGACAGGACCCGGGTCCCCAAACACTCCTCTGGGGCAAGACCCGGGTCCCCAAACACTCCCCTGGGACAGGACCCGGGTCCCCAAACACTCCCCTGGGGCAGGACCCGGGTCCCCAAACACTCCCCTGGGACAGGACCTGGGTCCCCAAACACTCCCCTGGGGCAAAACCCGGGTCCCCAAACACTCCCCTGGGACAGGACCCGGGTCCCCAAACACTCCCCTGGGGCAAGACCCGGGTCCCCAAACACTCCCCTGGGACAGGACCCTGGTCCCCAAACACTCCTCTGGGGCAAGACCCGTGTCCCCAAACACTCCCCTGGGGCAGGACCCTGGTCCCCAAACACTCCCCTGGGGCAGGACCTGGGTCCCCAAACACTCCTCTGGGGCAAGACCCGGGTCCCCAAACACTCCCCTCGGACAGGACCCTGGTCCCCAAACACTCCTCTGGGGCAAGACCCGGGTCCCCAAACACTCCCCTGGGGCAGGACCCGGGTCCCCAAACACTCCTCTGGAGCAAGACACGGGTCCCCAAACACTCCTCTGGGGCAAGACCCAGGTCCCCAAACACTCCACTGGGACAGGACCCTGGTCCTCAAACACTCCTCTGGGGCAAGACCCGGGTCCCCAAACACTCCCCTGGGGCAAGACCCGGGTCCCCAAACACTCCCCTCGGACAGGACCTGGTCCCCAAACTCCTCTGGGGCACGGGTCCCCAAACCTCCCCTGGGGCAGGACCCGGGTCCCCAACTCCTCTGGACAAGACCGGGTCCCCAAACTCCTCTGGGGCAAGACAGGTCCCCAAAACCCCTGGGACAGGACCCTGGTCCTCAAACACTCCTCTGGGGCAAGACCCGGGTCCCCAAACACTCCCCTGGGGCAGGACCCGGGTCCCCAAACACTCCTCTGGGGCAAGACCCGGGTCCCCAAACACTCCCCTGGGGCAAGACCCGGGTCCCCAAACACTCCCCTGGGACAGGACCCGGGTCCCCAAACACTCCCCTGGGACAGGACCCGGGTCCCCAAACACTCCCCTGGGACAGGACTCGGGTCCCCAACCACTCCCCTGGGACAGGACCCGGGTCCCCAAACACTCCCCTGGGGCAAGACCCGGGTCCCCAAACACTCCCCTGGGACAGGACCTGGGTCCCCAAACACTCCCCTGGGGCAAGACCCGGGTCCCCAAACACTCCCCTGGGACAGGACCCGGGTCCCCAAACACTCCCCTGGGACAGGACCCGGGTCCCCAAACACTCCCCTGGGGCAGGACCCTGGTCCCCAAACACTCCTCTGGGGCAAGACCCGGGTCCCCAAACACTCCTCTGGGGCAAGACCCGGGTCCCCAAACACTCCCCTGGGGCAAGACCCGGGTCCCCAAACACTCCCCTGGGGCAAGACCCGGGTCCCCAAACACTCCCCTGGGACAGGACCCTGGTCCCCAAACACTCCTCTGGGGCAAGACCCGTGTCCCCAAACACTCCCCTGGGGCAGGACCCTGGTCCCCAAACACTCCCCTGGGGCAGGACCCGGGTCCCCAAACACTCCCCTGGGGCAAGACCCGGGTCCCCAAACACTCCTCTGGGGCAAGACCCGGGTCCCCAAACACTCCCCTCGGACAGGACCCTGGTCCCCAAACACTCCTCTGGGGCAAGACCCGGGTCCCCAAACACTCCCCTGGGGCAGGACCCGGGTCCCCAAACACTCCTCTGGAGCAAGACACGGGTCCCCAAACACTCCCCTGGGGCAGGACCCGGGTCCTCAAACACTCCTCTGGGGCAAGACCCGGGTCCCCAAACACTCCCCTGGGGCAGGACCCGGGTCCCCAAACACTCCTCTGGGGCAAGACCCGGGTCCCCAAACACTCCCCTGGGACAGGACCCTGGTCTGAACTTTGTTCCAAACTGGAGTTACACTGTATTAGTACACCACTTATTGTCATTTAGATTATTTTTTTCACACAGCGCAACTTTAGCCCTCTCCGGTATTTTTTGGTGTGTATAACACTTGTTGTTTAGGTTTTATTCTGATTTGTATTCCTAGCGCGGTAACCTTTTTCTTTTTACATTGTTGGAAAACGTCTTTGAGAACCCGGGTCTTGCCCCAGGGAACATGTCTCCTGAAAAAATGACTGTTTTTAAAACTTTTTCTAGGGTTGTCCCGATACCGATACCAGTATCGGGACCGATACCGAGTATTTGCGGGAGTAATATACCCCCAAATACCCAAATAGAATACTTCCCCCCCCCCCCCGCCGCCGTATTTACAGAGCCGACCCTGCCGCCGTATATACAAAGCCGCCGCGAACATTATAGGCACCTTTTAGTTTGAATAGCTGTTTTTCCCGCGGCGCGTGTATAGACACTCCCCCTTGCTCGGGATTGGACGGATCTGTCCAATCCCGAGCAAGAGGGAGTGTCCTTTACATGGCGCGCGGCAGGGAAAACAGCTATTGAAACTAAAGGTGCCTATAATGTTCGCAGCAGGTGCGACTTTGTACATACGGCGGCGTCATCCTCATCATCATCAGGTACGGGGGAGATGGCTGCATCTATTGGGGGGACATGGCTGCATCTATTGGGGGGACATGGCTGCAGTATGTGGGGGACATGGCTGCAGTATGTGGGGGACATGGCTGCAGTATGTGGGGGACATGCCTGTATATGGGGGACATGGCTGTATGTGGGGGACATGGCTGCAATATGTGGGGGACATGGCTGCAATATGTGGGGGACATGGCTGCAATATGTGGGGGACATGGCTGCAATATGTGGGGGGACATGGCTGCAATATGTGGGGGGACATGGCTGCAATATGTGGGGGGACATGGCTGCAATATGTGGGGGACATGGCTGCAGTATGTGGGGGACATGGCTGCAGTATGTGGGGGACATGCCTGTATATGGGGGACATGGCTGTATGTGGGGGACATGACTGCAATATGTGGGGGACATGGCTGTATATGGGGGACATGGCTGCAATATGTGGGGGACATGGCTGCAATATGTGGGGGGGACATGGCTGCAATATGTGGGGGGACATGGCTGCAATATGTGGGGGGACATGGCTGCAATATGTGGGGGGACATGGCTGCAATATGTGGGGGGACATGGCTGCAATATGTGGGGGGACATGGCTGCAATATGTGGGGGGGACATGGCTGCAATATGTGGGGGGACATGGCTGCAATATGTGGGGGGGACATGGCTGCAATATGTGGGGGGGACATGGCTGCAATATGTGGGGGACATGGCTGCAATATGTGGGGGGACATGGCTGCAATATGTGGGGGGACATGGCTGCAATATGTGGGGGGGACATGGCTGCAATATGTGGGGGGACATGGCTGCAATATGTGGGGGGACATGGCATGGCTGCAATATGTGGGGGACATGGCTGCAATATGTGGGGGGACATGGCTGCAATATGTGGGGGGACATAGCTGCAATATGTGGGGGGACATGGCTGCAATATGTGGGGGGACATGGCTGCAATATGTGGGGGGACATGGCTGCAATATGTGGGGGGACATGGCTGCAATATGTGGGGGGACATGGCTGCAATATGTGGGGGGACATGGCTGCAATATGTGGGGGGACATGGCTGCAATATGTGGGGGGACATGGCTGCAATATGTGGGGGACATGGCTGCAATATGTGGGGGGACATGGCTGCAATATGTGGGGGGACATGGCTGCAATATGTGGGGGACATGGCTGCAATATGTGGGGGGACATGGCTGCAATATGTGGGGGGACATGGCTGCAATGGGGGGACATGTGGGGGGGACATGGCTGCAATATGTGGGGGGGACATGGCTGCAATATGTGGGGGGACATGGCTGCAATATGTGGGGGACACATTTAAAAAAAAGTATCGGTATTGGGTATCGGCGACTACTTGACAAAAAGTATTGTTACTTAAAAATTAAAAATTCCTTTAAATATTGCACCTGCTTGGTGTCTATACCTGTGATAACGTCTTTAACTAATTGCCGACCGCCTGCCGTCATATTACTGCGGGACGGTGGCACTGCTACGCGGGAGCACGTAGCTCTACGTCCTCCCCTTAGCAGCTTGTAGGGCGCACGCCCGTCCCCCGAGTCCCGTGCGCGTGCCCGGCGGGTACGATCGCTGCCGGGCACCCGCGATTGCTCGTTACAGAGCGGGGAACGGGAGCTGTGTGTGTAAACACATACCTCTCGTTTCTGTCAGCGGGGGAAACGCTGATCTCCTGTTCATACAATGTATGAACAGAAGATCAGTGATTTCCCCTAGTGAGGCCACTCCCCCCATACAGTTAGAACACACCCAGGAACACACTTAACCCTTTCCCCGCCCCCTAGTGTTAACCCCTTCACTGCCAATGGCATTTTTATAGCAATACAATGCATTTTTATAACATCGATCGCTATAAAAATGCCAATGGTCCCAAAAATGTGTCAAAAGTGTCCGATGTGTCCGCCATAATATCGCAGTACCGAAAAAAAAACGCTGATCGCCGCCATTACTAGTAAAAAAAAAATAATAATAAAAATGCCATAAAACGACCCCCTTTTTTGTAAACGCTATAAATTTTGCGCAAGCCAATTAATAAACGCTAATTGCGTTTTTTTTTTTTTTTTTACGAAAAATACGTAGAAGAATACGTATCGGCCTAAACTGAGGAAAAAAATGTTTTTTTATATCTTTTTTGGGATTTTTATTATAGCAAAATGTAAAAAATATTGCATTTTTTTCAAAATAGTCGCTCTATTTTTGTTTATAGCGCAAAAAATAAAAACCGCAGAGATGATCAAATAGCACCAAAAGAAAGCTCTATTTGTGGGAAAAAAAGGACGTCAATTTTGTTTGGGAGCCACGTCGCACGACCGCACAATTGTCAGTTAAAGCGACGCAGTGCCGAATCACAAAAAGTGCTCTGGTCTTTGGACAGCAATATGGTCCGGGGCTAAAGTGGTTAAATAGCACAATCTCCTGCCTGCCAGTAAATTAGGAAGAACTGATCTAGCTAAGCTATACAGTGTATAAATATATGTACAACTCCTGGGATGTATATATATCCTCTACACACTGTAATTGAAGCTAAACTGACTAGCCTGCCTGCTCTATCTATCTATCTGGTAGAAAAGACACTGGGGTAGATTCACATAGATCAGCGTATCTTTTGATCCGCGTGATCTATCTGTTTTACGATCCGCCTGCGCCAGTTTTTGAGGCAAGTGCTGTATTCAGAAAGCACTTGCCTCGTAAGTAGCCCTGGCGGATCGTAAATCCCCCGGCGGAATGCAAATTCCGCGGCTAGGGGGAGTTTACTATTTAAATCACGCGCGTCCCCGCGCCGATCGTACTGCGCATGCACCGCCGGCTAAATTTCCCAGCGTGCATTGCTTTAAATGACGTCGCAAGGACGTCATTGTTTTCGTCGTTAACGCTATTAACGTATGGCCGTATTCCCGGACGACTTACGTAAACGACGTAAAAAATTCAAAACTCGACGCGGGAACGACGGCCATACTTAACATAGGATCCGCCGCACTTACCCCGCATATAGCAGGGGTAACGATCCGCCGGAAAAAGCCGAACGCAAACGACGTAAAAAAAAAGCGACGGCCGGGCGTTCGGTTCTGAATCGGCGGTTCTCCTCATTTGCATATTCGCCGCGTAGAAAAAAAGAAGCGCCACCTAGCGGACAACGGGAGAATGCAGCCTAAGAGCCGACAGTGTAACTCACCTACACCAGTCGGCTCTAAGGGAGATCTATGCGGAACCTGATTCGAGGAATCAGCCGCATAGATCCGAGCGTCGGATCTCACAGATCCGACGGTGTATCAGTAGATACACCGTCGGATCTCTACATGAATCTACCCCACTGTCTCTCTATCTCTCTCTATCTCTCTCTATAGGACTTCTCTCATTAACAACCTGGAACAGACTACACGAGGTGCCCGGCAGGCGGCCTTTTATAGTGTGGGGCGTGTGCTAAAGCCCCTGAGCCATAATTGGCCAAAGACACCCAGGCTTTGGCCAATTATGGCTCTTCGTTTTTTTGCACGCTGTGATTGGCCAGTGCATGTGGGACATACAGGATGCTTGGCCAATCATCAGTGCGCAATGCCGCAGTGAATTATGGGCCGTAGCGCGTCACTAGAATTTGGCGCGAACCACCCGTTTTGTTTGAATTTCGTCAAACGTACGAACGGACAATGTTCGACTCGAACGCGGAGCTCATCCCAGTTCCATAATACATACAGTGCAATGAAGGGCGGATGCCATCAGGAATAACACAGCTTCAGGCATGGGTCCCCTGGAGCAGAGAAGTGGGGGGGGGCCCTTACAAAGATGTTTTATTTTTTTATTAAAAAAAAGGGGGGGTTTTAATAAAAAAAATTGTATACTTTTTTTTTTTTTTATAAAAAGGGGGGTTGACATCCGGGGCCCTGGGGAACCTTTAATAAAAAAACATACTGTAACAGAATGACCCGTGACAACCAGAGACTTTGGAAAGATGAGAGATACTCCTGTGTCACTAATAACTCCTGGGTCTAAGATCACCCTGTGCCCCTTTTGGGCATAGGGTGGCTAATAAATCATAATTGAATCTACACCACGGATGACCATTCTACAAACACAGCACCAAGGAGCCCTACAGATACTACAAGAGAAGGAACCAACATTGCCCACCTGTTGCACTGTGAAAAAGAAATTGTCCCGGTGGGGCTTTAAAACAGCAAAGTTGAAAAAATATGGAAATGCAATGTGTAAAATACAACGTTTTATTGTGAAAAAGTTATGACATCAAAATAAGAAATGAGTTGCGACATGATGCACAATATAAAAATATCCATACACAGATCATAATGTAACAATAAAATACATGGCCTGTAAAAGTGACAAGCATTTGCAGTTCCTAACGCGTTTCGACCAAGAGGTCTTCTTCAGAGGAATTTTTATTGGTTGCAGCTGAAAAAGAATAATTTCATGAGTAATACTGTACATAGGTTGTCTCGTCTATCCACTTCCTCAAGAGGAACCCTGCCCTGTCATGGGACATGGGTGGTCCCAGACTACGGGGGGAAGGGAAACATATGAGGGGGGAAAAGGAGAAAAATTATTTGAAATATTGGATAAAAAGCAGCGCATTTAACAGAATAAAAAAGGTATGGAAGTTCCAAATAAGGCTCTCATGTGGTGGTGAAAGGGAATGTCCCAACCTGCAAACCTCCCAAATCCGAGTCCTCAGTCACTGCTGCACTCCGAGCAGAGCGCCATCTGGGGGTGGCTGTATGTAACCAGACGGAGGAGCACCTGGAAAAGGTACCACACCAAAAGAGAGGGGGTGGAAAAGATGGTGTGTCCTGAAATGAGTAAAAAAGTACTTGCTTAGAGGGAGCCTACGAAGTATAAAGGTATAATATGTGTGCTGGTGTGCACACACATTGAGGGTAGAACTGTGAGTTATATTCCAAAAGGAAGCATTGGAAACCCAGGTAGGAGCCCAGAATAAAGCAGGAGGGGGAGGGAGAAAAAAAAAAAAAGGGCGTGAGGGGAGGAGGGTGTGAGGAGGAAGGGACAGTGGGGAGGGTAGTGCTGGTGTGAAGAGAGGGGGGGGGGGGAAGGGGGGGGGTGTGGAGTGATGCAAAGAAAAAAAGGGGGGGGAATCCAAAATGGGAATAAAGAAGTGAAGATTGCGTGATTGCAATAGAGATGACTAAGAAAGAAAAGAGAAATGAGGTGAGTAAGGAGAAACGGGAAGGAAGCAAGTGAGGGGGGAAGGGAGGAGAGGAGGGGAAATGGGAGGGAGGGAAAATTGGGGCCTGTGACGGTGACAAGGAACGGGGGAATGACTGGGGGGGAGGAAAGGGGGGGGACCAGGGGAAAGGGGGGGGGGCGGGAAAGGAAGGGGGAGTGTAGGAAGGGTAAAGGTGAGAGGCCAGTGGAATATGGGTGGATTGGGGGAGCAAGGGAGGGAAAGGGGAGGAGGGATGGGGGGGGGGGGGGTGACTGGATCATGAATTGATGTGTGAAAAGGATGGGTAAAGTGAAGGGGGGGGGATGAGAGGATATTGGAATGGAGGGGATGAGGAAAGTGTGGGGTGGGAGTGAAAGTGAGTGGGGAGGAGAGAGAAGGAGGGAGGACAGGGGAAGCAAGTTCGGGTGATGGTGAGAAGTGTAGACTGTAGGGGGCGCTGGTAAATAAAAAGCAGCAGCCAAGGGTGAAATAGTGATCCCAGGTGAGAGGGTGAGTGAGCAGGTGTGAGTGACTAGTGTGGGGAAAAAGTAAAAAAGAGAAAAGAAAGAGGGAGTGAACAGGGAGGAATGGGTTACCTTGAGTTCTTTAGTGGGTAGGGGTTTGGAAAGAATTCACTGACACGTCGGCTCAGTTGTAACAATGTCAGTCTAGAGCAGTGATGGGGAGCCTCGGCACCCCAGATGTTTTGGAACTACATTTCCCATGATGCTCATGCACTCTGCAGTGTAGTGGAGCATCATGGGAAATGTAGTTCCAAAACATCTGGGGTGCCAAGGTTCGCCATCACTGGCCTAGAGTGTTAGCATCTGAGATAAAGAGAGCAAGAGACACTCTTTGTAAAGCATGCTGCCAGGGTTCCCGTGAAGGAATCAATGGGGCAAGGTAAATAGTATATGAAAGCAGGACTTACCAATTTTGGAATGCTGTGACTCATGGAGACGTAAGTAAGCTTCATGAATACATGCATCCGGAAGCGGAAATAAATGCCGCTACGTGACCTGGGATAGGTCGGGGGTACAGTGACCCCGCCTCAGGGGGGGGGGAGGAGAGAGGGTATATCATCCTCCTCAATCCGGAGGACAGTGTGAACCAGTGACCCAGGTGCACCTTCCGGCGTATGCGGAGTCCAAAAAGGATTCGGACAACAGCCGCCACTTCCGCATCACGCAAGTGACGTTGGCGCCGTAACGGCCGCCAAAGGATGACGCGCACGCCAGGGGGCCATGTGATCGCGGAAGTGGCCGTATATGCCGCCAGCAGGGGAGGACTGGCAACCACTAGGACAGCTAGCCGCCCGGCGGATGCCAGAATTACAGCGTGGAGACGCATGTGTTGCCTCACCCTGCTGGGCGGTAACATTGAGCTGACCCAAAAACAGACGGCTGTATGCCAGAGTGCTAGCAGGCAGAGGGCATGGGGGAGATGCAGGCGGTGGAAACAGTTCCCCAGGGCCACACATCGAGAGCCTGTCAGGAAAAGAAAGAGAACAGTATTGATAAAAGACATCATGCATTTGGAATATACCACCTTAAGGTAAGGGCAATATGAGACCATTTTTCGGGTGAGTTCACCCCTTATAGAAGACCCATCAGTCACCTTTGACCCATCGTGCTTTTTCATCATAGACTCTCACCATTGTCATTAACTGTTTATTCACCCCATCTGGGTGGGCGCCACTAACATTTATTGTGATAGTCTGCTCCACCACCCACTAGTATAGCACTTTGCTCTATTTTGATTTATTTATTACGTATTTGTTTACTTGTTGTGCACTTTACACATACACTTTAGCGCTTATCACCTTATATTATTTATCCATTAGCGGCTGTGTTACCTTTAGATATAGCGGCTTTAGTTCACATTTATTCATTTGATATTTGTCACATTCCAACACTCGCAGTAGCGCAGTAGAATCCTCACCTCAAATCATAATTGATGTTTGCAGGATATACTGGAATATTACAAGTGGTTTATGTTGACCTGAGCAGGTCAACAAGACAGTGACTCATTCCTCTGTGTAACAGGCTGTTGAAATGCTAAGTGAGGCTGGCTCCTGAAAGACATTTCATTGTGTGATAACGCTGTGTAAAGCCTATTGAAATACAGGTGTAAATACCTTTCTGTCAGAGACAGACCATGGGCCAGATTCAGTGATCCGCCAGCCTAACTGTCACTTTAAGCCGGCGTTTTTGTTTTCTGTAAGCAGAAAACAAGAAACGCCGGGTTAGAGTTCCGATGCGATCGGCGCAATTGAATTTCGCCATCGCATCGCAACTTTAATTTAAAAATGGCGCCGGGGGCGTTCCCGCTGATTTACGCTGAAAAAATATGTTAATCAGCGGGAATCGGCAATTCACGATCGTATTCGGGCGCGACGCAGTGACTTTCCGACGTTTCCGTAAGCGATACGCGACGTAAAGATAAAGCAGCCCCCTAGTGGAGTATCCTATGTTAAGTATAGGAGTCGTCATCGCGTCGGAAAAAAATAAAATCGCGTCGCTTGCGTAAAACGTTCATGAATGGGGATGTGACGTCATTGACGTTCACTGACAGAATTTGGAGCATGCGCACTGGGATGCATTGACACTCGACGCATGCGCAGTACGTTCGCCGCGGGATCGCGCTTAGTTTAAATAATACATGCCCCGTACCCGCCCAATTTGAATTCCGCCGGCTCATTTGCGATGCGCTGCCGCAACTTTAGGAGCAAGCGTTACTCCAGCGCAAAGAAGCTCCCATCTACCTGAATCTGGCCCCATCTATCTAAAGATGTGGATTGAAGGGCAACTCATTGTGTGATGATGTTTTGTTTGAATTCTATTATCTAAAGGAATGTGACTTCTCAGGTGTAGTAATTATACCATGTTAATTATAGCCCGGTGCCGAAATGTCTGGATACTAATTAGATAATTAGCCCCAGTGTGTGATGAGGGGGGTGGAGATTTCATCGTCCCTTTTGATTACTGTCACATGCTTGTAACTGCATTAAAAGCTGAGAAGAAACAAAGCATTCATTCATTTTGGAACAAGTACAGAGCTTAATCTCCTCTTGATTCTGGGGGAATGGATCGTGTCTGCTGGATTGTGGAGCGTCGTATGAGCTGTCATGGGTGGATGGAAGGTCGTAAACGGTGGTCGTTACACATATATTAAAAAAAAAAAAAAAAGCTTTGTTTCTTCTCAGCTTTTTATGCAGTTACAAGTATGTGACAGTAATCAAAGGGACAATGAAATCTCCACCCCCCTAATCACACACTGGGACTAATTACTAATTAGTATCCAGACATTTTGGCACCGGGCTATAATTAACATGAGCGAATTACTACACCTGAGAAGTCACATTCCTTTAGATAAAGGGTTTGCCATCCGGGCCCCTTACAGGTGTACTGCCTGTACCCCGCTGATGGCGGCCCTCTCGGAGCGTTTCCTGTAATGATTGATCTGGGCTCTGCGATTATTGGAAATGGACAATCACCGAATGAGAACATAAATTGGGCGGGACTTTACCTGTACCGTACCTCGCAGGGTCTAATAAAGACGCACACCAAAAAGGCTTAAAAAATAAACAAATCTTTAATTTCCACATACCAATGGGTTAGATGTAAGAAAGTTGAACACTGTAACGGTCACCACCGTTTTACGACCTTCCATCCAACCACGACAAGCTTATCTGACACACTGCGACAATCCTGCATACACGATCCATATCAATTCCCATAATCAAGACGAGACTCAAGCTCTGCACTTGCTTCCAAAGATATGAACACTTTATTGGTTTCCTTAGCTTGCTTATATATCCAGTACAGCATAATACAGTTAATCACAGGACAATACAATCTCCACCCCCCCCTATTCACACACTGAGGCTAATTCTCTAATTAGTAGCTAGACATGACGGCACCGTATCATCAATAGACTTAACTCAGAGAGAATGACATTCCTGTAGATAATGACATCAAAACCAAATACTATCACACAATGATTTTCCCTTTTGAATAATACACAATCACAGATAATCTTCACACCCATATAAGGAACCTCAATCACATTCTAGACAGACGTACTGTCTCTGACACCTTTGTGTACCATAGACAATGTATTGTCTAGGAGTAGATGCAATTAACACATTTTCAACAGAATGTGTCTTTCACAGTGAATAGCCAACACCTCAAGACATTTCAATAGCCTTTATACAATGTCTTTCACAAGCCGGGTCACTTAGCGTTTTAAAAGCAGATGTCTAGTGAATTATTATTAATGTCCCATCTCATGTAATATATGAATTATTATTAATGTCCCATCTTCTGCAATACATGATATAATGTCTTTGTCACCCTATGGCCCTAGTGGACATAAGGTGACCCTAGACATAGGAGAATCTCAGTCTGTCACGGGTCATTCCGTTACAAACACAACTGGTGAAAAGCGCAGTCACTGTAAGTCTGTGGAGGACGTGCCGATCCTGGCCAAAGAATCGCGAAAACTGGAAATGTACAGCGGCCATCGATAATCTGCCAATGAGATGTCAGTGGGCTTGGCCAGGATCGCAGGGGCGTCACCTGAGCTCCATATAAAGATTTCATGGCGCCCCCAATCATTGGCTCATTAAACTTTGATCCCATTAAGCGGTATCATTGTCTAATATTTATTGCTCATACATCCCCAATATATCAAACTTTCCTCCGAGGGCTCATCGTTTTCTCCTGAGTGTCCCAGATGGGTCTGTTTATAAAGACGTACAGGTCATTCTCAAAAAATTAGCATATTGTGATAAAGTTGATTATTTTCTGTAATGTACTGATAAACATTAGACATTTTTATATATTTTAGATTCATTACACACAACTGAAGTAGTTCAAGCCTTTTCTTGTTTTAATATTGATGATTTTGGCATACAGCTCATGAAAACCCAACATTCCTATCTCAAAAAATTAGCATATCATGAAAAGGTTCTCTAAACGAGCTCTTAACCTAATCATCTGAATCAACTAATTAAAGGGGTGGTTCCCCTAAAAATAAACTTTTAACATTGCCTGTGTCTTCTTAATAATAATTAGAATCGGCTGGTATTTTTTTTTTTAACCACCCGTACATACCATTTTCGGCATGTACGCTCACCGCCGCTTCCGGGTCTGGCAGCCGGGGACAGGCATCCGATCGACGCATACAGCGCGTCACGAGATGCCGAAAGAAGCCGAACGTTGGTGCGGCTCTATACGGCGCATGCGCACCAACGTTCGGCTTCTTTCGGCATCCCGTGACGCGCTGTATGCGTCGATCGGATGCCTGTCAATGAAGCAGGCCCTCCCATCCCCGGCCGCCAGACCCGGAAGCGGCGGTGAGCGTACATGCCGAAAATGGTATGTACGGGTGGTTAAAAAAAAAAATACCAGCCGATTCTAATTATTATTAAGAAGACACAGGCAATGTTAAAAGTTGATTTTTAGGGGAACCTCCCCTTTAACTCTAAACACCTGCAAAAGATTCCTGAGACTTTTAAAAACTCCCAGCCTGGTTCATTACTCCAAACCGCAATCATGGGTAAGACTGCCGACCTGACTGCTGTCCAGAAGGCCATCATTGACACCCTCAAGCAAGGGGGTAAGACACAGAAATAAATTTCTGAAGGAATAGGCTGTTCCCAGAGTGCTGTATCCAAGCACCTCAATGGGAAGTCTGTGGGAAGGAAAAAGTGTGGCAGAAAACGCTGCACAACGAGAAGAGGTGACCGGACCCCGAGGAAGATTGTGGAGAAGGACCGATTCCAGACCTTGGGGGACCTGCGGAAGCAGTGGAGTAGAAACATCCAGAGCCACCGTGTACAGGCGCGTGCAGGAAATGGGCTACAGGTGCCGCATTCCGCAGGTCAAGCCACTTTTGAACCAGAAACAGCGGCAGAAGCGCCTGACCTGGGCTACAGAGAAGCAACACTGGACTGTTGCTCAGTGGTCCAAAGTACTTTTTTTCGGATGAAAGCAAATTTTGCATGTCATTCGGTAATCAAGGTGCCAGAGTCTGGAGGAAGACTTGGGAGAGGGAAATGCCAACATGCCTGAAGTCCAGTGTCAAGTACCCACAGTCAGTGATGGTCTGGGGTGCCATGTCAGCTGCTGGTGTTGGTCCGCTGTGTTTTATCAAGGGGCAGGGTGAATGCAGCTAGCTATCAGGAGATTTTGGAGCACTTCATGCTTCCATCTGCTGAAAAGCTTTATGGAGATGAAGATTTCATTTTTCAGCACGGCCTGGCACCTGCTCACAGTGCCAAAACCACTGCTAAATGGTTTACTGACCACGGTATTACTGCGCTCAATTGGCCTGCCAACTCTCCTGACCTGAACCCCATAGAGAATCTGTGGGATATTGGGAAGAGAAAGTTGAGAGACGCAAGACCCAACACTCTGGATGAGCTGAAGGCCGCTACCGCAGCATCCTGGGCCTCCATAACACCTCAGCAGTGCCACAGGCTGATTGCCTCCATGCCACGCCGCATTGAAGCACTCATTTCTGCAAAAGGATTCCCCACCAAGTATGGAGTGCAGAACTCAACACAATTATTTCAAGGTTGACTTTTTTTTTATTAAAAACACTTTTCTTTTATTGGTCGGATGAAATATGCTAATTTTTTGAGATAGGAATTTGGGGTTTTCATGAGCTGTATGCCAAAATCATCAATATTAAAACAATAAAAGGCTTGAACTACTTCAGTTGGGTGTAATGAATCTAAAATATATGAAAGTCTAATGTTTATCAGTACATTACAGAAAATAATCAACTTTATCACAATATGCTAATTTTTTGAGAATGACCTGTATATGTGACCTTCTCTGGTGGAGAATCCTCCCGGTCTATGTGCGTCATATGACAGAGACCGATTCCCCACCGGAGAATGTTCGGTGAAAGTCGCAGCCAATGCTTTATCAATAAATGATCCATTTTCTAAAAATAAGTTATTTGTACCAATAATAGCCGAGATTGACCGAAAAATATCAACCGGATGGATTCCGCCATGTGAGGACATTGATGGTGGGGCAGGGAGAGAGGCCGTATTAGGGCGGAGGAAAGGGGGAGCACAGCTCATGGAGGTGCAGTGGGTTGAGGGGGTGTAGCAGGATGTGTGGGGTACAGTAGAATAAGGGCGTGCAGTGGGGTGTGGGAGTACAGCAGGATAAGGGGGTGCAGCGGCATAAGGGGGTGCAGTGGGACTGGGGGTTGCAGTAGGGTGTGTATGTACAGCGGGATGAGGGGGTGCAGTGAAATGAATGGGGTGCAGCAGGATTAGGGAATGCAGTGTGATAAGGGTATATAGTGGGTTAAGGGGGTGTTGCAGGATGTAGGGTACAGTAGGATGTGGGGTGTAGTAGGATAAGGGAGTGCAGTGGGGTGTGGGAGTACAGCAGGATGTGGAAGGGGGTGCAGTGGGATGAGGGGTGGGGGTCAGTGGGATGAGGGGTGCAGTGGAATGTGGAAGAGGGGTCAGTGCGATGAGAGGTGCAGTGGAAAGGGGGTCAGTGGGATGAGGGGTGCAGTGGAATGTGGAAGGGCGGTCAGTGGGATGAGGGGTGCAGTGGGGTGGCGGTCAGTGGGATGAGGGGTGCAGTGGGGTGGGGGTCAGTGGGATGAGGGGGTGTATTTGGTGGCTTAATCTCTCTCCTCTATGGAGGTCGGGTGATACCAGCCGGATGCCCTCCCTCCCTCCCTCGGCTCGGTAAATACCCATCTCTTATCTTTTGCTCTCGGTTGGATGGAGAAGCTCGATGGGGGAATTCCCAAGACTCGCTTATTTTTAGCTCCCATATATAAGAAGTGAAAGTATTTTGTGGTTTTAGGAGTTCAGAAGGGACTTTTCCTGTCCCGGCTTGTGAAGGACAATCAGATATGTTGTGTTGGGTGAAAGGGAGGCCGGAATTTCCCAACTTTTCCCCAAACCAACAACTACGATACGGAAGACCAAAGTGACCTCGTCAAAGATGGCCGAAACCATCGAAGAAACCAGCCGAGTGTGGACCATATTACACCTTATATACCGACATACAGAATACTTCCTTATATACCTCCCTATATACAGCGTGATATACACTCTCCTATATACACTCTCCTATATACAGCCTGATATACACTCTCCTATATACAGTCTGATATACACTCTCTTATATAAAGTCTGGTATACACTCTCCTATATACAGCCTGATATATACACTCTCCTATATATGGCCTCACACTGGGTGGGTGGAAGATTGTACAATGATGAAGCAGACCCCCCACCACCCCTCATTGGCAGAGCAGATACATTTTTCCCCTTTTCTGGTTAAACAGTCAAATGCCCAAAAAAAATCATTACAGGAAATACATTGCCCCATCTTGACCAAGTCTGGTCCTCCACAATGGCGGCCCTATTGGTTTTCCCCCATGCTTGGGGCTCTCTGGCACTTTGTGGAGGAACGTTCAGGGCTGGGACAGGGCGGTGAGGTTATGGGTTGGTTTGGGCAGTGAGGTCGTGGGTTGGTTTGGGCGGTGAGGTCGTGGGTTGGTTTGGCCGGTGAGGTCGTGGGTTGGTTTGGGCGGTGAGGTCGTGGGTTGGTTTGGGCGGTGAGGTGATAGGTTGGTTTGGGCGGTGAGGTGATAGGTTGGTTTGGGCGGTGAGGTGGTGGGTTGGTTTGGGCTGTGAGGTGGTGGGTTGGTTTGGGCGGTGAGGTGGTGGGTTGGTTTGGGAGGTGAGGTGGTGGGTTGGTTTGGGCGGTGAGGTCGTGGGTTGGTTTGGGCGGTGAGGTCGTGGGTTGGTTTGGGCGGTGAGGTCGTGGGTTGGTTTGGGCGGTGAGGTCGTGGGTTGGTTTGGGCGGTGAGGTGGGTTGGTTTGGGCGGTGAGGTCGTGGGTTGGTTTGGGCGGTGAGGTCGTGGGTTGGTTTGGGCGGTGAAGTCATGGGTTGGTTTAGGCGGTGAGGTCATGGGTTAGTTTGGAAGGTGAGGTGATGGGTTCGTTTGGGCAGTGAGGTTGTGGGTTGGTTTGGGCGGTGAGGTCATGGGTTGGTTTGGGCGGTGAGGTCATGGGTTGGTTTGGGCGGTGAGGTCATGGGTTGGTTTGGGCGGTGAGGTCATGGGTTGGTTTGGAAGGTGAGGTGATGGGTTGGTTTGGGAGGTGAGGTCGTGGGTTGGTTTGGGTGATAGGGTCGTGGGATGGTTTGGGTGGTGAGGTCGTGGATTTGTTTGGGGAGGTGGGGTCATGGGTTGGTTTGGGTAGTGAGGTCGTGGGTTGGTTTGGGTAGTGAGGTCGTGGGTTGGTTTGGGCGGTGAGGTGATGGGTTGGCTTGGGCTGTGAGGTGATGGGTTGGTTTGGGCGGTGAGGTCATGGGTTGGTTTGGGCGGTGAGGTCATGGGTTGGTTTGGGGCGGTGAGGTCATGGGTTGGTTTGGGCGGTGAGGTCATGGGTTGGTTTGGGCGGTGAGGTCATAGGTTGGTTTGTGGCGGTGAGGTGATGGGTTGGTTTGGGCGGTGAGGTGGTGGGTTGGTTTGGGCGGTGAGGTGGTGGGTTGGTTTGGGCGGTGAGGTCGTGGGTTGGTTTGGGCGGTGAGGTCATGGGTTGGTTTGGGCGGTGAGGTCATGGGTTGGTTTGGGCGGTGAGGTCATGGGTTGGTTTGGAAGGTGAGGTGATGGGTTGGTTTGGGAGGTGAGGTCGTGGGTTGGTTTGGGTGATAGGGTCGTGGGATGGTTTGGGTGGTGAGGTCGTGGATTTGTTTGGGGAGGTGGGGTCATGGGTTGGTTTGGGTAGTGAGGTCGTGGGTTGGTTTGGGTAGTGAGGTCGTGGGTTGGTTTGGGCGGTGAGGTGATGGGTTGGCTTGGGCTGTGAGGTGATGGGTTGGTTTGGGCGGTGAGGTCATGGGTTGGTTTGGGCGGTGAGGTCATGGGTTGGTTTGGGGCGGTGAGGTCATGGGTTGGTTTGGGCGGTGAGGTCATGGGTTGGTTTGGGCGGTGAGGTCATAGGTTGGTTTGTGGCGGTGAGGTGATGGGTTGGTTTGGGCGGTGAGGTGGTGGGTTGGTTTGGGCGGTGAGGTGGTGGGTTGGTTTGGGCGGTGAGGTGGTGGGTTGGTTTGGGCGGTGAGGTCGTGGGTTGGTTTGGGCGGTGAGGTCGTGGGTTGGTTTGGGCGGTGAGGTCATGGGCACTTCGGTTGCATTCTATTTGGTATAGTTAGACTCAATATTGAACTGGCTCATATTAAGCTTGTGGTAGTGACATAGCTAAAGAGGCAGGGGCCCCCGAAACATATGGAACCAGAAACCCCCATCGTAAAGACCCCCCCCCCTTTCCCTAATGAAAGTTACACTGAAGCAGAGGGGAATGGGTGAGGCAGGACATCCCCTGGGGGGCAGCTTATAACTGGTGCCCATGGGGCAGGATCAATGTTATAAGCTGCACTTCCCACCATGGGGAATCTCCTGTAAACAGCCCCCCCTAGTGCATCTCCCATCTGGTGCAGTAAAGTGTGAGGGGGAGGGGCGGGGTCTACAATACAGAATAACACATTACACCTTATACTCCTAGTAATACCTCACATTACCATACACAACTCCTCCCACTGTCATACATAACTCCTCCATTTACCACAAACAACTCCTCCCACTATCTTATGTAAACCCCCCCCCCCCCACATGATCGGCAGCAGCTGATTTGAATTGTCTTATAAAGAAATGTCTTAACGGATAAAGAGGAGAGCCGTGTCCTTGTTCCTCTTATACCCTGCGAAGGAACGATCTTCTCTTCATGACAATGGTCTGGGATCGGGACCACTATAATGACTTGGGATTGGTCCATCTCTGGATCTCCTGTACAACAATAGTGACCGGGAACTCCTCTTTACTGATCATGGCTTGGAATTGGTCTTTCTCAAGATCTTCTCTTTAACAATCATGATCTGGGACAAGTCTCTGGATCTCCTCTACAATGATCACGACATGAGACCGGTCTATCTCTAGATCTCACCCTAACATTAGTGATCTGAGAGCGGTCTATCTCTGGATCTCCTCCATAACAGTAGTGATCTGAGACCGGTCTATCTCTAGATCTCCTCCATAACATTAGTGATCTGAGACCGGTCTATCTCTGGATCTCCTCCATAACAGTAGTGACCTGAGACCGGTCTATCTCTGGATTTCCTCTACAATGATCACGACTTGAGACCGGTCTATCCCTAGATCTCCTCGATAACATTTGTGAAGATCCAAGACTGGTCTATCTCTAGATCTCCTCCATAACATTAGTGATCTGAGACCGGTCTATCTCTGGATCTCCTCCATAACAGTAGTGACCTGAGACCGGTCTATCTCTGGATCTCCTCTACAATGATCACGACTTGAGACCGGTCTATCCCTAGATCTCCTCGATAACATTTGTGAAGATCCAAGACCGGTCTATCTCTAGATCTCCTCCATAACATTAGTGATCTGAGACCGGTCTATCTCTGGATCTCCTCCATAACATTAGTGATCTGAGACCGGTCTATCTCTAGATCTCCCCCATAACATTAGTGATCTGAGACCGGTCAATCTCTGGATCTCCTCCATAACAGTAGTGACCTGAGACCGGTCTATCTCTGGATCTCCTCTACAATGATCACGACTTGAGACCGGTCTATCCCTAGATCTCCTCGATAACATTTGTGAAGATCCAAGACCGGTCTATCTCTGGATCTCCTCCATAGCAATCATGACCTGGGACAAGTCTATCTCTGGATCTCTTCTATGATGATAATGACTTAGGATCAGTTTGTCTCGGGATATTCTCTATAATGATAGAGTCCTCCAAGGGTTAACAGCTTTTTTTTTTTTTAACGTGAGAACCTGTCTATCTCTGGATCTTCTCTGTAATGATGGAGTCCTGGGATTGGTCTATCTCTGGATCTTCTCTATAATGATGGAGTCCAGGGATTGGTCTATCTCTGGATCTTCTCTATAATGATGGAGTCCTGGGTCAGAGGAATCTCTGGATCTTCTCTATAATGATGGAGTCCTGGGTCAGAGGAATCTCTGAATCTTCTCTATAATGATGGAGTCCAGTCCAGGAATCTCTGTATCTCTTAATGACCCGGGAAACACGATGTCCCTCTTGATTTCCATTCTGTCTTCAAATTTCTCACTAAAATCTTGCAAGGCGGGTCGCACAATTTTTGCACCGTAGCCGAGCTTCTCAAACCAACGGAATGAAGTGGGTCAGACAGATTGGGGGCCGAAGACCTTATTCCCAGTGATGGTGATGGCCATCCAGGATCCCCGGTGTTTTTTCTTGTGGATTGCAGTTCCCGTCATATCTGCTCAGTCACTATCTACATGAGAGAGAGAAGAAGTTATATTACTCCACATGTTTCTAGATGGGAGTATACTCATTAGTTACATCACAATCGCACAGTGTACAGTGCAGCCGCATGGCGCTCTGTATGGTGGTAATCCATCTTGTATGGGAGGGGTGACAACTTAAATAAAAGTAATCAGTTTCTTTTTGGAGGAACCCGGAAGTACCACACAGCTGGTGAGGCTCATCTATTTGTCTGCAGCAGAATATGGACCCCCCCTCCTCTATCTCCCTTCCCCCCAGGGACTGACTAGGAATTGGGAATGGCATGAAGGTCCACACAAAGCAGCTCATCCCGGTACTGTTCATCAATGGTGTAGCGTGGGTTGTCAGCTCTCATGGATTTGTGCCCCCTAACCTGCTGGTAAGGAGGGGCTTCTGTCTGTGGGGATGATGCCTCATCCTCTTCCTCCTGGCCCCAGTTTCCTCCAGTCCTGGGGTGGTCGGTGGAGGGTCAGAGTGTCGGGCCACAATGCAGCACACTGACAGGCACAGGCTGGACTCAGAAGAAGCGGAGGTGGTCAGAAGTCTGGGCTGTGGGGCGGGCTAAGCATGTCGCACGTGTTGGGATCCTGAACCGTGTGTGTGGCGAGTGGCGTGTAATGGAAAGGATGCCTCATGGGTCGCCTGCCCTCCTGTCTCTGCACGGTCACAATCCCTGGGATCATCATGGATGGTGTCACCTCTGGAGCCTAAGCTGGGACTGCACCTCAACTTCTTTCTCACAGCGAAGCAGAAGAGCTCACAGTCTCCTAGACTGTACAGCACAGGAGAAGAGCTGCAGGTAGCCTGCCGATGCGCCCCTCTAAATTTTGCACCCGGGGCAACCTCCCCCTGGCCCTCCCCCACGCTACGCCACTGCTGTCCATACCGCTCATAAGAACCACCTCAGACCGGAAGGGACTAATGATAACCCATGCTGCTTGTATGACCACAGAAACAATAAGAACAATAAATTATGGATACCGGATACAAATAATCTTAACCTCTCACCTGCCTTTCCTTGTTGGTACTCTCGTCGCGAACAACCTGGAAGGAGACACAAGTCATGATTAACAAGATCTCTGGAAACAGTTTTCTCTCTATAAGTTCAAAGGAAGGACCTGATCTACTGATACCCCCCTCTGAGATATAATAATAATAATACAAGGACAAGACCCTTCCTGGGCCAACTTTCTGGCCATGAAGTATAAAAACAGGCTCAGTTATTACAGGAGGCCATAAATTCAGCTTCATCTATAGATCCTCCAATGCTGACAGTCCTAAGGGCTCCAATGGGTGGATCACAGAGATGGAGCCTTTGGTGACCATTGAGGGCAATCGGAGATGAACAGAACCACCCGCTACCGGAACTGCCTTGGACAGCTTTGTCCCTGCTTCTATCAGTCAATGGTGTGGACTGTCCCGGGTCTAGAAGACAATAATTGGGACAATCCCACATGTCCTCTTCTATGGTTGGAGCCGGATAGAAGCTTTGTGGATATATCAGACACTCTACAACTATTTATATACTGGAAGCCTGCCGGCAGGAGGTGGGAGCTCTCCTGGTACACGAGAGATCAAGACTGGGAATATTATGGTCAGAAGTTTTATTACTGAATCTTTCCATGTTCAAGTCTCATAGAAAATGTCTCTGCTCCATGGTGGCCATTGTATTGGCCTGAACAGTGCCGGGGACCTGGGTTACCATCTCCAGTTACTGAAATTCAGTAGATTATCACTCATTATCTCACCTGTGGGGAAGGAAAATGGTTTCTTTAGCACCACGATTCCAACCAGTATAGCGATGACGAGAAGAACCACCAGCATGATAATGGAGTTCCGCACAGCAGGGGCCACGCCATATTGTTTCCCGGTCTCATTGTTCTCGCCTGTCACTTCCAGCACATCTGCCGAGAAAAAAACTGTCACTAGAGTGGCCAAATTCCAAGCTAGAGAAGTATCCCACCAGAGAGATCCCCAGGGGGAGAAACACCCCACTGGAGAAATAACCCACTGGAGAAATATCCAACCAGAGAAATAACCCACTGGTGAAATATCCAACCAGAGAAACACCCCACTGGAGAAATACCCAACCAGAGAAACACCCCACTGGAGAAATACCCAACCAGAGAAACACCCCACTGGAGAAATACCCAACCAGAGAAACACCCCACTGGAGAAATACGCAACCAGAAAAACACCCCACTGGAGAAATACCCAACCAGAAAAACACCCCACTGGAGAAATACCCAACCAGAAAAACACCCCACTGGAGAAATACCCAACCAGAAAGACACCCCACTGGAGAAATACCCAACCAGAAAGACACCCCACTGGAGAAATACCCAACCAGAAAAACACCCCACTGGAGAAATACCCAACCAGAAAAACTCAACCAGAGAAATACCATAATAGTGAAACTTCACCGGAGAAAGACCCCACTGGAGAAATACTGAACTGGAGAAAGACCCCACTGGAAAAATATTTAAGTGGAGAAACATCCCAATAGAGAAATACCCAAACTGGAGAAACACCCCACTGGAGAAATACCCCATAGAAGAAACGCACCAATAGTGAAATACCTAACTGCAGAACTACCAACTAGAGAAATACCCCACTAAAGAATTACTTAACCAGAGACACATCCCACTAGAGAAAAAATTCACTGCACAAATACCCAACCAGAGAAATACCCAAAAAAAGAGAAATACCCCACTGGAGAATAACCCCACCAGCGAAATACACAACCAGAGAAATACCCCACCAGAGAAATGCCTCACTGAAATGCTCCACTGGAGAAAGACCTCTCTAGAGACATTCCCAACCAAAGAAATACCCATCCAGAAAGTACCCCACCGCAGATATACTCCACTGAAGAAAGACCCCTCTGGAGACATCCCCAACCAGAGAAATACTCCCCTAGAGAAAATCCTACCAGAGACATATCCCACTGGAGAAAAATTCCACTGCAGAAATATTCAGACGGAGAAATATCCAACCTGGGTAAGACCCCACTGGAGAAATACTAAGCTGGAGGCATACCCAACCAGAGAAAGACCCCACCACAGAAACATCCAACCAGAGAAAGACCCCACCACAGAAACACCCAAAGAGAAAATTAAATAAAAAATTAATAAACCTGTAAATACTTCTCCAGAGCCTCTCCCATCCTCTGAAACTCCCTGCCCCGGTATGTCCGATCAGCCCCTGACCTCTCCACCTTTAGGAGAGCCCTGAAAACTCATTTATTCAGGGAAGCCGATCCCACACCCACCCCCCCTCCCTTTAGAGTGTAAGCTCTACGAGCCAGACCCTCCTGTCCCTTCTGTATTGAACTGTAATTGTGCTCCCCCCTATACATTGTAAAGTGCTGCGTAGACTGTATAAATTGTGTATAATAATAATAATAATACACACTAAATACCTATAAAACATAATTTTAAGCTACCCATTTAGTCATACATTTCTGTTCCATAACTCCTCCCATTACACCCACAACCCCTCCTATTACTCTACAAACCCTTCCCTCCTAAAACATCCTCTCTTTACCCCATGACACCTCTTACTACTACCCAAACCATTGCCATTATACCCTGAACCCCTCCTATTACTCCCATAGCTCCTCCCCCTTACTTGTACAACTCCTCCTATTACTCTTCAAACTCTTATGATAGGCCTAACCAGCCCACTCCTCCATGTAACTCCCTCATATACGTCAATGTAGCGCCCTCCAGTGTACAGGGCATTAGGTGACTCACAGGTGAGGTTCCCGCTTGCAGTGAGGATGACACAGGAGAAGTTGGTGGTGGAGGTGACATTTATGGTGATTGTACTGGTCACATTAATAAAGTCTTTGTCCCGATCAATGTCGTTGTGAATGTGGCGCTCATGTATCGGGGTCCCATCACTGGCATTTATCCACCTGATCTCTGGCTGTGGGGCCCCCCCTTGTGTGGTACAAGTGAGTTTCAGCTCTGGGCTCCTCTCGCTTGGTGGGGCACTTGTGATGACGGGCGTGCTGTAGTCTGCTGTGGGTACAGAAACCTTGTTATAGGTGGCAGCCAATATGACATTGTGAATTAGGAGCTGTAATGGGTGCGGCAGCTGCCCCCACGTGTCTTATTAGTGTCTTACCTGTCACGTGCAGCTCTATTGGGTTCTTCAGCAGTGTCTCAGTGTATGTTTCCCCACAAAATACTATACAGACGTATGTTCCGCTATCCTTCAACAACAAGTGTGACAGGTGGAGAGTGAAATCCCCATTACTCAGATTGGTGAGAGTCAGAGATGCTCGCCCTCGATATGCCTCATGCTGTTCCTTTGTAATCGATTTCCCATTAGATACTCCTGCCACCAGAGCCTGTTGACCATGAAGCTCCCGCTGCCAGTATACATAGAGGTTTTCTATGGGGCATGTCTGCTGCTGCAGCTCACAGGGTAACTCCACCGAGCTCCTCATTCTTGCTTCCAGAGCCTCACCGGAGCCCCAGACTGCAAAAGAGACAGATAAAAACTATGTCATTAAAATGATCCCATATATTGCAAATTGCTGGCAAACCCCCCCCCCCATGCTTCCTTTTACTGCCTCCAACTCCCAATCCCACCAGATGTGGTGATGTCACTGCTGTGCTGATTACAGTTCTCCTTACTGGAGAGAAAGCCGTACCCGAGGACCTGCAGTGCAAGAATCTCCCTGCTTCATTTCCTCTGTGGATCTGAGCTTCCTCACCTCTCCTGATTCTTAATTACGACACCACTCATTGGGGGGGGGGCAGCTCTGACATGAGAAGGCAAAGCCCTGCCTCTACCAAGATGGCCGCCACCACTAACCACCCAACCTTTCTAGTAACCCCAACACTAACCCTCTCTGCAAACCAACCCCAACCCTCGATGTAACCCCAATGCTAACCCTCTCTGAAACCTAACCCCGACCCTCCATGTAAACCCAATACTAACCCTCTCTGCAACCCAACCCCAACCCTCTCTGCAACCCAACCCCAGCCCTCCATGTAGCCCCAACACTAACCCTCTCTGAAACCCAACCCCAACCCTTCATGTAACCCCAACACTAACCCTCTCTGAAACCCAACCCCAACCCTCCATGTAACCCAACCCCAGCCCTCCATGTAACCCCAACACTAACCCTCTCTGCAAACCAACCCCAGCCCTCCATGTAACCCCAACACTAACCCTCTCTGCAAACCAACCCCAACCTTTCCAGTAACCCCAACACTAACCCTCTCTGCAACCCAACCCCAACACTCTCTGCAACCCAACCCCAGCCCTCCATGTAACCCCAACACTAACCCTCTCTGCAACCCAACCCCAACCTTTCCAGTAACCCCAACACTAACCCTCTCTGCAACCCCACCCCAACCTTTCCAGTAACCCCAACACTAACCCTCTCTGCAAGCCAACCCCAACCCTGCCTGTAACCCCAACACTAACCCTCTCTGCAACCTTTCCAGCAACCCCAACACTGACCCTCTCTGCAACCCAACCCTGCCTGTAACCCCAACACTAACCCTCTCTGCAACCCAACCCCAACCTTTCCAGCAACCCCAACACTGACCCTCTCTGCAACCCAACCCTGCCTGTAACCCCAACACTATCCCTCTCTGAAACCCAACCCCAACCTTTCCAGTAACCCCAACACTAACCCTCTCTGCAACCCAACCCCAACACTCTCTGCAACCCAACCCCAGCCCTCCATGTAACCCCAACACTAACCCTCTCTGCAACCCAACCCCAACCTTTCCAGTAACCCCAACACTAACCCTCTCTGCAACCCCACCCCAACCTTTCCAGTAACCCCAACACTAACCCTCTCTGCAAGCCAACCCCAACCCTGCCTGTAACCCCAACACTAACCCTCTCTGCAACCTTTCCAGCAACCCCAACACTGACCCTCTCTGCAACCCAACCCTGCCTGTAACCTCAACACTAACCCTCTCTGCAACCCAACCCCAACCTTTCCAGCAACCCCAACACTGACCCTCTCTGCAACCCAACCCTGCCTGTAACCCCAACACTATCCCTCTCTGAAACCCAAACCCAACCTTTCCAGTAACCCCAACACTAACCCTCTCTGCAACCCAACCCCAACCCTGCCCGTAACCCCAACACTTACCCTCTCTGAAACCCAACCCCAACCTTTCCAGTAACCCCAACACTAACCCTCTCTGAAACCCAACCCCAACCCTCCATGTAACCCCAACACTAACCCTCTCTGCAACCCAACCCCAGCCCTCCATGTAAACCAACCCCAACCTTTCCAGTAACCCCAACACTAACCCTCTCTGCAACCCCACCCCAACACTAACCCTCTCTGCAACCCAGCTCTAACCTTTCCAGTAACCCCAACACTAACCCTCTATGCAACCCAGCTCTAACCTTTCCAGTAACCCCAACACTAACCCTCTCTGCAACCCCACCCCAACACTAACCCTCTCTGCAACCCAGCTCTAACATTTTCAGTAACCCCAACACTAACCCTCTCTGCATCCCAACCCCAACCGTCCATGTAACCCGAACACTAAGCCTCTCTGCAACCCCACCCCAACCTTTCCAGTAACCCCAACACTAACCCTCTCTGCAACCCAACCCCAACACTAAGCCTCTCTGCAACCCAACCCCAACCTTTCCAGTAACCCCAACACTAACCCTCTCTGCAACCCAACCCCAACACATACCCTCTCTGCAACCTAACCCCAACCTTTCCAGTAACCCCAACACTGACCCTCTCTGCAACCCAACCCTGCCTGTAACCCCAACACTAACCCTCTCTGCAACCCAACCCCAACCTTTCCAGCAACCCCAACACTGACCCTCTCTGCAACCCAACCCTGCCTGTAACCCCAACACTAACCCTCTCTGAAACCCAAACCCAACCTTTCCAGTAACCCCAACACTAACCCTCTCTGCAACCCAACCCCAACCCTGCCCGTAACCCCAACACTAACCCTCTCTGAAACCCAACCCCAACCTTTCCAGTAACCCCAACACTAACCCTCTCTGAAACCCAACCCCAACTCTCCATGTAACCCCAACACTAACCCTCTCTGCAACCCAACCCCAGCCCTCCATGTAAACCAACCCCAACCTTTCCAGTAACCCCAACACTAACCCTCTCTGCAACCCCACCCCAACACTAACCCTCTCTGCAACCCAGCTCTAACATTTTCAGTAACCCCAACACTAACCCTCTCTGCATCCCAACCCCAACCCTCCATGTAACCCGAACACTAAGCCTCTCTGCAACCCAACCCCAACCTTTCCAGTAACCCCAACACTAACCCTCTCTGCAACCCAACCCCAACACTAAGCCTCTCTGCAACCCAACCCCAACCTTTCCAGTAACCCCAACACTAACCCTCTCTGCAACCCAACCCCAACACATACCCTCTCTGCAACCTAACCCCAACCTTTCCAGTAACCCCAACACTAACCCTCTCTGCAACCCAGCTCTAACATTTTCAGTAACCCCAACACTAACCCTCTCTGCATCCCAACCCCAACCCTCCATGTAACCCCAACACTAACCCTCTCTGCAACCCAACCCCAACCTTTCCAGTAACCCCAATACTAACCCTCTATGCAACCCAACCCCAACCCTCCATGTAACCCCAACACTAACCCTCTCTGCAACCCAACCTTAACACTAACCCTCTCTGCAACCCAACCCCAACCTTTCCAGTAACCCCAAAACTAACCCTCTCTGCAACCCTACCCCAACCTTTCCAGTAACCCCAAAACTAACCCTCTCTGCAACCCTACCCCAACCTTTCCAGTAACCCCAACACTAACCCTCTCTGCAACCCCACCCCAACCTTTTCAGTAACCCCAACCCTCCATGTAACCCCAACACTAACCAATCTTCTAACTCTGAGGCGGCGTACACACGAGGGGATATGTCCGCTGAAAACGGTCCGATGGACCGTTTCAGCAGACATCTCCGCTCGTGTGTATGGGCTAGCGGACAGATTTCTCCACCCGACAGATTTCAAAGCATGCTTTGAAATCCATCCGGTGGGAATCTGTCCGCCCGACATGTCTGCTGGTTAGTACACTTACCAGCAGACATGTCGGCCCCCACCGCCGCCGCGCCGCTGCCGAATGGATTCGGCGCATGCGCGGAAGAGTTTTACTTCCTGGTGCGGTGACGTGGCGGTGACGCGGCGGCGTCAACGTCACCGCCGCGTCACCGCCACGTCACCGCGCCGTCCGGCGGCGGGGAATTTGATCCGATGGTGTGTACACGCCATCGGATCAAACTCCCGATCGGACATATCCGATGGAAATGGTCCGCGGACCGTTTTCATCGGATATGTCCGATCGTGTGTACGCCGCCTAACACTGACCCTCCCTGTAATCCCAAAGTCAACCCCGCAGCCCCTGCCTGTAACACCAACACTAATTCTCCCTGCAATCCAACACTGACCAACTCCATAGCCCCAACACTACACTTGCTTGTAAAATCATGACAAACCTTTCTTAACCCCAATACTAACCCCCCAAAACTCTGACACCAACCCTCACTGTGACATTTTGGTGAGCCTTCCCCAACACTAACCAACCCTGTAACCCTAACAATACCCCCCCTCCCCCATAACATTATGCCTTTCCTGTTACCCCAACAGTCACCCCCATAACTACATCACTACCCCTCCTTGTAACCCCCAACACTAACTCTCACTACAATCTTAAAACTGATCTTTGTGTAACCCCAACACCCATCACTAATCCTAACCCTACCGATAACCCCAACACCAACCCACCCTCTAGCCCTAACCCTACCGATAACCCCAACACCAACCCCCCCTGTAATGCTAACCATAACCCTACCGATAACCCCAACACCAACCCACCCTCTAGTCCTAACCCTACCGATAACCCCAACACCAACCCACCTTCTAGTCCTAACCCTACCGCTAACCCCAACACCAACCCTCCCTGTAATCCTAACCCTACCGATAACCCCAACACCAACCCACCCTCTAGTCCTAACCCTACCGATAACCCCAACACCAACCCACCCTCTAGTCCTAACCCTACCGATAACCCCAACACCAACCCACCCTCTAGTCCTAACCCTACCGATAACCCCAACACCAACCCACCCTCTAGTCCTAACCCTACCGATAACCCCAACACCAACCCACCTTCTAGTCCTAACCCTACCGATAACCCCAACACCAACCCACCTTCTAGTCCTAACCCTACCGATAACCCCAACACCAACCCCCCCTGTAATCCTAACCCTACCGATAACCCCAACACCAACCCACCTTCTAGTCCTAACCCTACCGATAACCCCAACACCAACCCACCCTCTAGTTCTAACCCTACCGATAACCCCAACACCAACCCACCCTCTAGTCCTAACCCTACCGATAACCCTAACACCAACCCACCCTGTAATCCTAACCCCACCGATAACCCCAACACCAACCCACCCTCTGGTCCTAACCCTACCGATAACCCCAACACCAACCCACCTTCTAGTCCTAACCCTACCGCTAACCCCAACACCAACCCTCCCTGTAATCCTAACCATAACCCTACCGATAACCCCAACACCAACCCACCCTCTAGTCCTAACCCTACCGATAACCCCAACACCAACCCACCCTCTGGTCCTAACCCTACCGATAACCCCAACACCAACCCACCTTCTAGTCCTAACCCTATCGATAACCCCAACACCAACCCACCCTCTAGTCCTAACCCTACCGCTAACCCCAACACCAACCCTCCCTGTAATCCTAACCATAACCCTACCGATAACCCCAACACCAACCCACCCTCTAGTCCTAACCCTACCGATAACCCCAACACCAACCCACCCTCTGGTCCTAACCCTACCGATAACCCCAACACCAACCCACCTTCTAGTCCTAACCCTATCGATAACCCCAACACCAACCCACCCTCTAGTCCTAACGATACCAATAATCCCAACACCAACCCTCCCTGTAATCCTAACCATAACCCTACCGATAACCCCAACACCAACCCACCTTCTAGTCCTAACCCTACCGATAACCCCAACACCAACCCACCTTCTAGTCCTAACCCTACCGATAACCCCAACACCAACCCCCCCTGTAATCCTAACCCTACCGAAAACCCCAACACCAACCCACCCTCTAGTCCTAACCCTACCGATAACCCCAACACCAACCCACCCTCTAGTCCTAACCCTACCGATAACCCTAACACCAACCCACCCTCTGGTCCTAACCCTACCGATAACCCCAACACCAACCCACCTTCTAGTCCTAACCCTACCGCTAACCCCAACACCAACCCTCCCTGTAATCCTAACCATAACCCTACCGATAACCCCAACACCAACCCACCCTCTAGTCCTAACCCTACCGATAACCCCAACACCAACCCACCCTCTGGTCCTAACCCTACCGATAACCCCAACACCAACCCACCTTCTAGTCCTAACCCTATCGATAACCCCAACACCAACCCACCTTCTAGTCCTAACCCTACCGATAACCCCAACACCAACCCACCCTCTAGTCCTAACCCTACCGATAACCCCAACACCAACTCACCTTCTAGTCCTAACCCTACCGATAACCCCAACACCAACCCACCCTCTAGTCCTAACCCTACCGATAACCCCAACACCAACCCCCCCTGTAATCCTAACCCTACCGATAACCCCAGCACCAACCCACCCTCTAGTCCTAACCCTACCGATAACCCCAACACCAACCCACCCTCTGGTCCTAACCCTACCGATAACCCCAACACCAACCCACCTTCTAGTCCTAACCCTATCGATAACCCCAACACCAACCCACCTTCTAGTCCTAACCCTACCGATAACCCCAACACCAACCCACCCTCTAGTCCTAACCCTACCGATAACCCCAACACCAACTCACCTTCTAGTCCTAACCCTACCGATAACCCCAACACCAACCCACCCTCTAGTCCTAACCCTACCGATAACCCCAACACCAACTCACCTTCTAGTCCTAACCCTACCGATAACCCCAACACCAACCCACCTTCTAGTCCTAACCCTACCGCTAACCCCAACACCAACCCTCCCTGTAATCCTAACCATGACCCTACCGATAACCCCAACACCAACCCTCCCTGTAATCCTAACCATGACCCTACCGATAACCCCAACACCAACCCACCCTCTGGTCCTAACCCTACCGATAACCCCAACACCAACCCACCCTCTGGTCCTAACCCTATCGATAACCCCAACACCAACCCACCTTCTAGTCCTAACCCTATCGATAACCCCAACACCAACCCACCCTCTAGTCCTAACCCTACCGCTAACCCCAACACCAACCCTCCCTGTAATCCTAACCATAACCCTACCGATAACCCCAACACCAACCCACCCTCTGGTCCTAACCCTACCGATAACCCCAACACCAACCCACCTTCTAGTCCTAACCCTATCGATAACCCCAACACCAACCCTCCCTCTTGTCCTAACCCTACCGATAACCCCAACACCAACCCTCCCTGTAATCCTAACCATGACCCTACCGATAACCCCAACACCAACCCACCCTCTGGTCCTAACCCTACCGATAACCCCAACACCAACCCACCCTCTGGTCCTAACCCTACCGATAACCCCAACACCAACCCACCTTCTAGTCCTAACCCTATCGATAACCCCAACACCAACCCTCCCTCTTGTCCTAACCCTACCGATAACCCCAACACCAACCCTCCCTGTAATCCTAACCCTACCGATAACCCCAGCACCAACCCACCCTCTAGTCCTAACCCTACCGATAACCCCAACCCCCCCCCCCTTGTAATTCTCATAAAAAGCCCTTATCTATGTAGACAGGTCCTCTTTTCCTTACCTATCAGACAGCAGACTCCGAGGAGCATCCACCTGTGATAGAGAGAGGGAATGTCAGATTTGTCATCAAACATGATTGGTCGGTGTGTGGTCACATGTGATCCAGGTCAGTCAGAAATACCAACTCTTCCAACCCAACCCTTCCTCTGCCCGAAATCACCGAACCACCCACCTCACCACAAAGACCCTGATACTCCGACCCCCACCACCTCTGCCGAAATCACCGAACCACCCACCTCACCACAAAGACCCCAATACTCCAACCCCCACCACCTCTGCCCGAAATCACCGAACAACCCACCTCACCACAGAGACCCCGATACTCCGACCCCCATCACCTCTGCCCCCAATCACTGAACCACCCACCTCACCACAAAGACCCCAATACTCCGACCCCCACCACCTCTGCCCGAAATCACCGAACCACCCACCTCACCACAAAGACCCCGATACTCCGACCCCCACCACCTCTGCCCCCAATCACCGAACCACCCACCTCACCACAAAGACCCCGATACTCCGACCCCCACCACCTCTGCCGAAATCACCGAACCACCCACCTCACCACAAAGACCCCGATACTCCGACCCCCACCACCTCTGCCGAAATCACCGAACCACCCACCTCACCACAAAGACCCCGATACTCCGACCCCCACCACCTCTGCCGAAATCACCGAACAACCCACCTCACCACAAAGACCCCGATACCCCGACCCCCACCTCACCACAAAGACCCCGATACTCCGACCCCCACCTCACCACAAAGACCCCGATACTCCGACCCCCACCTCACCACAAAGACCCCGATACTCCGACCCCCACCTCACCACAAAGACCCCCGATTCTCCGACCCCCACCTCACCACAAAGGTTGTTTTGTGCCGTCCTCCTCCATGGTGTGCCGGCAATTCCGGGACTTTCCGGCTCCTAATCTGGAAACATCCCAATCATCTCCCTTGTGAGAATTCTGTGACCCGGCCAAGGGCAAGGCCATCATCAGGAATTATGGGGCCCCTTCCACCACTTCAGGCATGGGCCCCCTGGAGCAGAGAACCGGGGGGCCATATACATGTATACACTTGCCGATCGCTGCAGGACTATATACGTAGGTCCCCTTTAAGACGCGCCATTGTGGGCCCGCCGCAAGCTCCGTGAGTCTGACCGCGGGTCCCGTGGACTCGATGCCCCCCGGGAGTCCCACGCTTGTCTCACGGAGAGGAAGAACGAGGAGATGCTGATGTAAACAAGGCATTTCCCCGTTCTGCCTAGTGACAGGACACTGATCGTCTTCTCCCTGTCATCAGAAGTGGCGATCAGTGTCGTGTCACACGTAGCCCATCCCCCCTACAGTTAGAATCACTCCCTAGGACACACTTAACCCCTTCAGCGCCCCCTAGTGGATTGGAGTGTAAGCTCTTGGGGGGGGGGGAGGAGACAGGTGGTGGATTGGAGTGTAAGCTCTTGGGGGGGAGGGGACAGGAGGAGGATTGGAGTGTAAGCTCTTGGGGTGAGTGGGGGGGAGGGGACAGGTGGTGGATTGGATTGTAAGCTCTTGGGGGGGGGACAGGTGGTGGATTGGAGTGTAAGCTCTTGGGGGGGGACAGGTGGTGGATTGGAGTGTAAGCTCTTGGGGTGAGTGGGGGGGAGGGGACAGGTGGTGGATTGGAGTGTAAGCTCTTGGGACGAGTGGGGGGGGACAGGTGGTGGATTGGAGTGTAAGCTCTTGGGGTGAGTGGGGGGGAGGGGACAGGTGGTGGATTGGAGTGTAAGCTCTTGGGACGAGTGGGGGGGGACAGGTGGTGGATTGGAGTGTAAGCTCTTGGGGGGGGGGGGGACAGGTGGTGGATTGGAGTGTAAGCTCTTGGGGTGAGTGGGGGGGAGGGGACAGGTGGTGGATTGGAGTGTAAGCTCTTGGGACGAGTGGGGGGGGACAGGTGGTGGATTGGAGTTTAAGCTCTTGGGACGAGTGGGGGGGGACAGGTGGTGGATTGGAGTGTAAGCTCTTGGGGTGAGTGGGGGGGGAGGGGACAGGTGGTGGATTGGATTGTAAGCTCTTGGGGTGAGTGGGGGGGGGGAGGGGACAGGTGGTGGATTGGAGTGTAAGCTCTTGGGGTGAGTGGGGGGGGGGAGGGGACAGGTGGTGGATTGGAGTGTAAGCTCTTGGGGTGAGTGGGGGGGGGGAGGGGACAGGTGGTGGATTGTTCCTCGAATGGTGGGAAGTTCTGGATATTATTTGGTGGAATTCCCCGGATTTTCCCCGGCTGGCTGTCCTTGTCCCCCCCCCCCCCCCCCCCCCCCCCCCCCCGCATTGTTGTGTCTTCTCAGGTTTCGCTGGCCGGGTTCTCACGGTTGCGGTCGGTCGGTCGATCGCTCATGTTTGTTGTACAGAAAGTGCAGGAGAAGCTCCCTGAACCCTTCCAGAATGGCAGAATGGCAGCTGCAGGGGATAAGAGGGAGGTGTGCGATTCCCACTGTCTGGGGGGGGGTCACTGAGAATGAATGTCTGATAACAGGGGAGGGGGGGGGGGCAAACACCGATCCTTCCGATCCAATGTCACCACAATCACCCCACCAATCAATTCTCCCCCCCCCCGGGCTGTGTATATAGAGAAGGGTGTGATCTGTGCACATTCTGCAGTGAGTCCTCCATGGTGTCAGTATGTCAGTGAGTCCTCCATGGTGTCAGTATGTCAGTGAGTCCTCCATGGTGTCAGTGTGTCAGTGAGTCCTCCATGGTGTCAGTATGTCAGTGAGTCCTCCATGGTGTCAGTGTGTCAGTGAGTCCTCCATGGTGTCAGTGAGTCCTCCATGGTGTCAGTATGTCAGTGAGTCCTCCATGGTGTCAGTGAGTCCTCCATGGTGTCAGTATGTCAGTGAGTCCTCCATGGTGTCAGTGAGTCCTCCATGGTGTCAGTATGTCAGTGAGTCCTCCATGGTGTCAGTATGTCAGTGAGTCCTCCATGGTGTCAGTATGTCAGTGAGTCCTCCATGGTGTCAGTATGTCAGTGAGTCCTCCATGGTGTCAGTATGTCAGTGAGTCCTCCATGGTGTCAGTATGTCAGTGAGTCCTCCATGGTGTCAGTGTGTCAGTGAGTCCTCCATGGTGTCAGTATGTCAGTGAGTCCTCCATGGTGTCAGTGAGTCCTCCATGGTGTCAGTATGTCAGTGAGTCCTCCATGGTGTCAGTATGTCAGTGAGTCCTCCATGGTGTCAGTATGTCATGTCAGTGAGTCCTCCGTGGTGTCAGTCCTCCATGGTGTCAGTGTCAGTGAATCCTCCATGGTGTCAGTGTGTCAGTGAGTCCCCCATGGTGTCAGTGTGTCCTCCATGGTGTCAGTGAATCCTCCATGGTGTCAGTGTGTCAGTGAGTCCCCCATGGTGTCAGTGAATCCTCCATGGTGTCAGTGTGTCAGTGAGTCCCCCATGGTGTCAGTGAATCCCATGGTGTCAGTGTGTCAGTGAGTCCTCCATGGTGTCAGTGAGGGTGTCAGTGAGGGTGTCATGGTGTCAGTGAGGGTGTCATGGTGTCAGTGAGTTCCATGGTGTGTCAGTGTCAGTGTGTCAGTGAGTCCTCCATGGTGTCAGTGAGTCCTTCATGGTGTCAGTGTGTCAGTGAGTCCTCCATGGTGTCAGTGAGTCCTTCATGGTGTCAGTGTGTCAGTGAGTCCCCCATGGTGTCAGTGTCAGTATGTCAGTGAGTCCAGTGAGTCCATGGTGTCAGTATGTCAGTGAGTCCTCCATGGTGTCAGTGAGTCAGTATGTCAGTGAGTTCATGTCAGTGAGTCCTTCATGGTGTCAGTATGTCAGTGAGTCCTCCATGGTGTGTCAGTGTCAGTGAGTCCTCCATGGTGTCAGTGTGTCAGTGAGTCCTCCATGGTGTGTCAGTGTCAGTATGTCAGTGAGTCCTCCATGGTGTCAGTATGTCAGTGAGTCCTCCATGGTGTCAGTGTGTCAGTGAGTCAGTGAGTCCTCCATGGTGTCAGTGAGTCCTCCATATGGTGTCAGTGAGTCCTCCATGGTGTGTCAGTGTCAGTGAGTCCTCCATGGTGTCAGTATGTCAGTGAGTCCTCCATGGTGTCAGTATGTCAGTGAGTCCTCCATGGTGTCAGTATGTCAGTGAGTCCTCCATGGTGTCAGTGAGTCCTTCATGGTGTCAGTATGTCAGTGAGTCCTCCATGGTGTCAGTATGTCAGTGAGTCCTCCATGGTGTCAGTATGTCAGTGAGTCCTCCATGGTGTCAGTATGTCAGTGAGTCCTCCATGGTGTCAGTATGTCAGTGAGTCCTCCATGGTGTCAGTGAGTCCTCCATGGTGTCAGTGAGTCCTCCATGGTGTCAGTGAGTCCTCCATGGTGTCAGTGTGTCAGTGAGTCCTCCATGGTGTCAGTGAGTCCTCCATGGTGTCAGTATGTCAGTGAGTCCTCCATGGTGTCAGTATGTCAGTGAGTCCTCCATGGTGTCAGTATGTCAGTGAGTCCTCCATGGTGTCAGTGAGTCCTCCGTGGTGTCAGTGTGTCAGTGAGTCCTCCATGGTGTCAGTGTGTCAGTGAGTCCTCCATGGTGTCAGTGTGTCAGTGAATCCTCCATGGTGTCAGTGTGTCAGTGAGTCCCCCATGGTGTCAGTGAATCCTCCATGGTGTCAGTGTGTCAGTGAGTCCCCCATGGTGTCAGTGAGTCAGTGAGTCCTCCATGGTGTCAGTATGTCAGTGAGTCCTCCATG
This sequence comes from Rana kukunoris, assembly GCA_029574335.1. Taxonomy (NCBI): domain Eukaryota; kingdom Metazoa; phylum Chordata; class Amphibia; order Anura; family Ranidae; genus Rana; species Rana kukunoris. The sequence continues at coordinate 43,987 of JAJQKJ010000815.1, read as the reverse complement.
GTGTCAGTGTGTCAGTGAGTCCTCCATGGTGTCAGTATGTCAGTGAGTCCTCCATGGTGTCAGTGTGTCAGTGAGTCCTCCATGGTGTCAGTCCATGGTGTCAGTATGTCAGTGAGTCCCCCATGGTGTCAGTATGTCAGTGAGTCCTCATGGTGTCATGTGTCCTTCATCAGTGTGTATGTCAGTGAGTCCTCCATGGTGTCAGTGAGTCCTTCATGGTGTCAGTATGTCAGTGAGTCCCCATGGTGTCAGTGTCAGTGAATCCTCCATGGTGTCAGTGTGTCAGTGAGTCCCCCATGGTGTCAGTGAGTCAGTGAGTCCTCCATGGTGTCAGTATGTCAGTGAGTCCTCCATGGTGTCAGTGAGTCCTTCATGGTGTCAGTGTGTCAGTGAGTCCTCCATGGTGTCAGTGAGTCCTTCATGGTGTCAGTGTGTCAGTGAGTCCTCCATGGTGTCAGTATGTCAGTGAGTCCTCCATGGTGTCAGTGAGTCCTCCATGGTGTCAGTATGTCAGTGAGTCCTCCATGGTGTCAGTATGTCAGTGAGTCCTCCATGGTGTCAGTGAGTCCTTCATGGTGTCAGTGTGTCAGTGAGTCCTCATGGTGTCAGTGAGTCCTTCATGGTGTCAGTGTGTCAGTGAGTCCTCCATGGTGTCAGTGTGTCAGTGTCCTCCATGGTGTCAGTGAGTCCTCCATGGTGTCAGTGAGTCCTCCATGGTGTCAGTATGTCAGTGAGTCCTCCATGGTGTCAGTGTGTCAGTGAGTCCTCCATGGTGTCAGTGTGTCAGTGAGTCCTCCATGGTGTCAGTGAGTCCTCCATGGTGTCAGTGAGTCCTCCATGGTGTCAGTGAGTCCTCCATGGTGTCAGTGAGTCCTCCATGGTGTCAGTGAGTCCTCCATGGTGTCAGTGTGTCAGTGTCAGTGAGTCCTCCACCATGGTGTCAGTGTCCGCCAGTCAGTGAGTCCTCCATGTCAGTGAGTCCTCCATGGTGTCAGTGAGTCCTCCATGGTTGTATCTCCCACTTCCTCCAGTATGTCAGTGAGTCCTCCATGTGTCAGTATGTCAGTGAGTCCTCCATGGTGTCAGTGAGTCCTCCATGGTGTCAGTGAGTCCTTCATGGTGTCAGTGTGTCAGTTAGTGATCCTCACCTTCTCCCGCCACTCATTGTTGTTTCGTCCCGGATCTTCTCTCTTCTCATTGTAACTTTGTATCACTTTCACTTCCTCACTTCCTCCATGTGTCCCCCTCCCCCCCTCCTGATGTCAGGAAATCCTCCTGGGTGACTCCCGCTCCTGGGTGAAATCCTGACAGAAGAAGAAGAAATATTTCATGTGACCGATGAGGAAATCACAACTCCGCCCAGAAATCACAACTCCGCCCAAAAATCAGAGCTCCGCCCAGAAATCAGAACTCCGCCCAGAACCATCACTGTGCAGAATTAAAGTGGAGCTCCGGCCCGCCAATCACATTCCTTGTATAATGAGCCTCACCTTTCCACCAAAAACATTTCTACTCACTGTGGCGACTGCCTTCACCTTCTCCGACCTCCGTACATCTTCTCCACCGACCCCTCTCCTCTTCTCTCCTCTTCATTCTCCTCTCCTCCCATCTTCTCCTCTACTTCATTCTTCCCCTCCTCTCCATTCTCCTCTTCTCTCCTCTTCATTACTCCTACTATCCTCCCACCCTTCATTCTCCCCCATCCCTCTCCATTCTCCTCTTCTCCTTCTTCATTCTCCTCTCCTCCATCTTCTCTCTTTCATTCTCCCCTCCCTTCTCTCTCATCCATTCATTTCCTCTCTCTCCCATCCCCTTCATTCTATTTCTCCCTCCTCAATCCATTCTCCTCTCTCCCTCTCCATTCTCCTCTTCATTCCCCCTCCTCCTCCATTCTCCTCTCTCCCCTCCCCTTCCTCTACTTCTCTCCCCCTCCTCCATCCTCTCCTCTTCATTCTCCCCTTCTTCATTTCCTCTTCTCCCTTCATCTTCTTCTCTCCTCTCTACTACTTATTCTCCCCCTCCTCTCCATTCTCCTCCTTCTCTCCCCTTCATTCTCCTCTCCTCCCATCTTCTCCTCTACTTCATTCTTCCCCTCCTCTCCATTCTCCTCTTCTCTCCCCTTCATTCTCCTCTCCTCCCATCTTCTCCTCTACTTCATTCTCCCCCTCCTCTCCATTCTCCTCTTCCTCTTCTCTCCTTCCTTCTTCATCTCCTCCATCATCTTCTCCTCTACTTCATTTTCCCCCTTCTCTCCTTCTCCTCCTTTCTCTCCCATTCTCATCTTCCCATCTTTCTCCTCCTCATTCTCCTCTACTCATTCATTTCCCCTCCTCCCTTCTCCTTTCTCTCTCCATCTCTCCTCTACATTCTCCTCTCTCTCCATCTTCATTCTCTCTCCCCTTCATTCTCTCCTCTCCATTCTCCTCCATTTTTCCCCTTCTCTCCATTCTCCTCTTCATTTCATCTCTCTCCTCCATCTTCTCCTCTACTTCATTTTCCCCCTCCTCTCCATTCTCCATTCTCCCCCTCCTCCTCATTCTCTCTTCCTCTTCATTCTCATCTCCTCCCATCTTCTCCTCTACTTCATTCATTCCCCCTCCTCTCCATTCTCCTCTTCTCTCCCCCATTCATCTCCATCTCCTCATTCTCTCTCCTCCTCTTCTCTCCTCTTCTTCATCTCCTCCCCCTCTTCTCTCACTCCTCTTCCTCCCCCTTCATTCTCATCTCCTCCCATCTTCTCCTCTACTTCATTCTCCCCCTCCTCTCCATTCTCCTCTTCTCTCCCCTTCATTCTCATCTCCTCCCATCTTCTCCTCTACTTCATTCTCCCCCTCCTCTCCATTCTCCTCTTCTCTCCTCTTCATTCTCATCTCCTCCCATCTTCTCCTCTACTTCATTTTCCCCCTCCTCTCCATTCTCCTCCTCCTCTCCTCTTCATTCTCCTCCTCTCTCTTTCATTCTCCTCTCCTTCATTTTCCCCCTCCTCCTCTCCATTCTCCTCTTCTCTCCCCTTCATTCTCATCTCCTCCCATCTTCTCCTCTACTTCATTCTCCCCCTCCTCTCCATTCTCCTCCTCCTCTCCTCTTCATTCTCCTCCTCTCTCCTCTTCATTCTCTTCTCCTCTACTTTTCATTCTCCCCCTCCTCTCTCCTTCATTCTCCTCTCCTCCCGTCTACTCCTCTACTTTTCATTCTCCCCCTCCTCTTCATTCTCCCCCTCCTCTCCCCTTCATTCTCCTCTCTCCTACACCCCCCCTCTCTCCTCTTTTCTCCCCTTCACTACTTTTCATTCTCCTCTCCAGTCTCCCCCTTCTCACAGCCTTCATTCTCCTCTCCTCCCATCTACTTTTCATTCTCTACTCTTCATTCTCCTTTCTCTCCCCCATTCTCTCCCCTTCATCCTCCTCTCTGCCCCCTCCCCCCTCCTCTCTTCTCCCCTCCCCCTCCTCTCTTAGTACACACACAATAGTTGAAGGGTCGGGGTGTCGGGGACCCTCCCCCGCAGAGCACAGCTTCCTATTTCTGATATTTGGGGGTCACTGGTTGCAGGAAGTCACAGAAGACACGGGAGGGTCATTATTATAAATGGGGGGGGGGGTTGGCGATGGGCCAATGAGAACACATAGCTGATGTCCTCCAGATGGGACCTCCCACCGCCCCGCCCCCCGGGATCTATCATTATTATTATACAGGATTTCTAGGGCGCCAACAGTTTGCGCAGCGCTTTACAATGTTCACAGCAGTTCCTCCGACTCGTTTCCCCTCATCTGTGGAAATGTTGGAGTCGTGATTTCATTCTCTTTGCCTCGCACATGAATGCGCCATGAAGTGCGCTCAGGCGTGCCGACACCCACGCCCTCTCACACGCCTCAACGCATTTCTACCGCTCTGCGTCTGACAGAAACAGAGCATCCCGAGTCTTCACTAGGAACATGCTTGGTCAGGCTGGATGACGTCACCACGCTCCTTTTAACCACTTCAGCCCCGGAAAGGATTTGGCTGCCCAAGGACCGGGCCCACTTTTTGTGATTCGGCACTGCGTCGCTTTAACTGACAATTGCGCGGTCGTGCGACGCGGCTCCCAAACAAAATCGGCGTCCTTTTCCCCCCACAAATAGAGATTTCTTTTGGAGGTATTTGATCACCTCTGCAGTTTTTATTTTTTGCGCTATAAACAAAAATAGAGCCACAATTTTGAAAAAATGCAATATTTTTTACTTTTTCCTAAAATAAAAATCCCTAAAAATATATATACGGTAATTTTTTCCCCCTCAGTTTAGGCCGATACGTTTTCTTCTACACATCGTCTACAAAATCGGGGAGAGTTTTATGGCTTTTTATTTTTTTATTAGCGGCGATCAGCAACATTGCGGCGGACACTTTTGACACCATTGTCATTTATACAGTGATCAGATCTATAAAAAGGCACCGATTACTGTGTAAATGACACTGGCAGTGAAGGGGTTAACCATTAGGGGACGGGGTTAAGTGTGTCCTAGGGAGTGATTCTAACTGTGTGGGGCGTGGGCTACAAGTGACACGACACTGATCACTAGATCGATGTCATGTCACAAGGCAGAACAGGGAGATGCCTTGTTTACACAGGCATCCCCCCCATTGTGTTGCCGGGGCTCTTCAAAACATTAATAACAAAAATGCCCTACTGACATGGGATGGAGGAGGAGGAGACGACATGGGATGGAGGAGGAGACGACATGGGATGGAGGAGGAGGAGGAGACGACATGGGATGGAGGAGGAGACGACATGGGATGGAGGAGGAGGAGACGACATGGGATGGAGGAGGTGGAGGAGACGACATGGGATGGAGGAGGAGGAGACGACATGGGATGGAGGAGGAGGAGACGACATGGGATGGAGGAGGAGGAGACGACATGGGATGGAGGAGGAGACGACATGGGATGGAGGAGGAGGAGACGACATGGGATGGAGGAGGAGGAGGAGACGACATGGGATGGAGGAGGAGGAGACGACATGGGATGGAGGAGGAGGAGACGACATGGGATGGAGGAGGAGACGACATGGGATGGAGGAGGAGGAGACGACATGGGACGGAGGAGGAGGAGATCACATGGGACGGAGGAGGAGGAGGAGGAGACGACATGGGATGGAGGAGGAGGAGGAGACAACATGGGATGGAGGAGGAGGAGACGACATGGGATGGAGGAGGAGGAGACGACATGGGATGGAGGAGGAGACGACATGGGATGGAGGAGGAGGAGACGACATGGGATGGAGGAGGAGGAGGAGACGACATGGGATGGAGGAAGAGGAGGAGACGACATGGGATGGAGGAGGAGGAGACGACATGGGATGGAGGAGGAGGAGACGACATGGGACGGAGGAGGAGGAGACGACATGGGACGGAGGAGGAGGAGACGACATGGGACGGAGGAGGAGGAGAACACATGGGACGGAGGAGGAGGAGGAGGAGACAACATGGGACGGAGGAGGAGGAGGAGAAGACGCCAAGGGATGGAGGAGGAGGAGGAGGAGACGACATGGGACGGAGGAGGAGGAGGAGGAGACGACATGGGACGGAGGAGGAGGAGGAGGAGACAACATGGGACGGAGGAGGAGGAGGAGAAGACGCCAAGGGATGGAGGAGGAGGAGGAGGAGACGACATGGGACGGAGGAGGAGGAGGAGGAGACGACATGGGACGGAGGAGGAGGAGACGACATGGGATGGAGGAGAAAACATGGGGAGGAGGAGGAGGAGACGACATGGGACGGAGGAGGAGACGACATGGGACGGAGAAGGAGGAGACGACATTGGACGGAGGAGGAGGAGGAGACGACATGGGACAAAGGAGGAGACGACATGGGACGGAGGAGGAGGAGGAGACGACATGGGACGGAGGAGGAGGAGGAGACGACATGGGGAGGAGGAGGAGGAGACGACATGGGACGGAGGAGGAGGAGGAGACGACATGGGACGAAGAAGGAGACGACATTGGATGGAGGAGGAGGAGGAGACGACATGGGACGGAGGAGGAGACGACATTGGATGGAGGAAGAGGAGGAGACGACATAAGACGGAGAAGGAGGAGACGACATGGCACGGAGGAGGAGACAACATTGGATGGAGGAGGAGGAGACGACATGGGACGGAGGAGGAGGAGACGAAATGGGACGGAGGAGACGACATGGGATGGAGGAGGAGGAGGAGACGACATGGGACGGAGGAGGAGGAGGAGACATGGGACGGAGGAGGAGGAGACGACATGGGACGGAGGAGGAGAAGGAGACGACATGGGACGGAGGAGGAGAAGGAGACGACATTGGATGGAGGAGGAGGAGATGACATGGGACGGAGGAGGAGGAGGAGACGACATGGGGAGGAGGAGGAGGAGAAGACATGGGACGGAGGAGAAAACATGGGGAGGAGGAGGAGGAGACGACATGGGACGGAGGAGGAGGAGGAGACGACATGGGACAAAGGAGGAGACGACATGGGACGGAGGAGGAGGAGGAGACGACATGGGACGAAGAAGGAGACGACATTGGATGGAGGAGGAGGAGGAGACGACATGGGACGGAGGAGGAGACGACATTGGATGGAGGAAGAGGAGGAGACGACATAAGACGGAGAAGGAGGAGACGACATGGGATGGAGGAGGAGAGAGACGACATGGGACGGAGGAGGAGAGACGACATGGGATGGAGGAGGAGGAGGAGACGACATGGGACGGAGGAGACGACATGGGATGGAAGAGGAGACGACATGGGACGGAGGAGGAGAAGGAGACGACATGGGAGGGAGGAGGAGGAGGAGACGACATGGGGCGGAGGAAGAGGAGGAGACGACATGGGATGGAGGAGGAGGAGACGACATGGGACGGAGGAGGAGGAGACGACATGGGACGGAGGAGGAGGAGACGACATGGACGGAGGAGGAGAAGGAGACGACATGGGACGGAGGAGGAGGAGAAGACATGGGACGGAGAGAGGAGACGACATGGGACGGAGGAGGAGGAGACGACATTGGACGGAGGAGGAGAAGGAGACGACATTGGACGGAGGAGGAGAAGGAGACGACATGGGACGGAGGAGGAGATGACATGGGATGGAGGAGGAGGAGACGACATGGGACGGAGGAGGAGGAGACGACATGGGACGGAGGAGGAGACGACATTGGACGGAGGAGGAGAAGGAGACGACATTGGACGGAGGAGGAGAAGGAGACGACATGGGACGGAGGAGGAGGAGGAGACGACATGGGATGGAGGAGGAGAGACATGGGACGGAGGAGGAGGAGACGACATGGGACGGAGGAGGAGAAGGAGACGACATGGGACGGAGGAGGAGGAGAAGACATGGGACAGAGGAGGAGGAGACGACATGGGACGGAGGAGGAGGAGACGACATTGGACGGAGGAGGAGAAGGAGACGACATTGGACGGAGGAGGAGAAGGAGACGACATGGGACGGAGGAGGAGATGACATGGGATGGAGGAGGAGGAGACGACATGGGACGGAGGAGAGGAGACGACATGGGACGGAGGAGGAGGAGACGACATTGGACGGAGGAGGAGAAGGAGACGACATTGGACGGAGGAGGAGAAGGAGACGACATTGGACGGAGGAGGAGAAGGAGACGACATGGGATGGAGGAGGAGGAGGAGACGACATGGGACGGAGGAGGAGACAACATGGGACGGAGGAGGAGAAGGAGACGACATGGGAGGGAGGAGGAGGAGGAGACGACATGGGGCGGAGGAGGAGGAGGAGACGACATGGGATGGAGGAGGAGGAGACGACATGGGATGGAGGAGGAGGAGACGACATGGGATGGAGGAGAGGAGACGACATGGGGCGGAGGAGGAGGAGGAGACGACATGGGATGGAGGAGGAGGAGACGACATGGGATGGAGGAGGAGGAGACGACATGGGACGGAGGAGGAGGAGACGACATGGGACGGAGGAGGAGGAGACGACATGGGACGGAGGAGGAGGAGACGACATGGGATGGAGGAGGAGGAGACGACATGGGACGGAGGAGGAGGAGACGACATGGGATGGAGGAGGAGGAGGAGACGACATGGGACGGAGGAGGAGGAGACGACATGGGATGGAGGAGGAGGAGACGACATGGGACGGAGGAGGAGGAGACGACATGGGACGGAGGAGGAGGAGAACACATGGGACGGAGGAGGAGGAGGAGGAGACAACATGGGACGGAGGAGGAGAGGAGAAGACGCCAAGGGATGGAGGAGGAGGAGGAGGAGACGACATGGGACGGAGGAGGAGAGGAGGAGACGACATGGGACGGAGGAGGAGGAGGAGGAGACAACATGGGACGGAGGAGGAGGAGGAGAAGACGCCAAGGGATGAGGAGGAGGAGAGGAGACGACATGGGACGGAGGAGAAGGAGAGACGACATGGGACGGGAGGAGGAGACGACATGGGATGGAGGAGAAAACATGGGGAGGAGGAGGGAGACGACATGGGACGGAGGAGGAGACGACATGGGACGGAGAAGGAGGAGACGACATTGGACGGAGGAGGAGGAGGAGACGACATGGGACAAAGGAGGAGACGACATGGGACGGAGGAGGAGGAGGAGACGACATGGGACGGAGGAGGAGGAGGAGACGACATGGGAGGAGGAGGAGGAGACGACATGGGACGGAGGAGGAGGAGGAGACGACATGGGACGAAGAAGGAGACGACATTGGATGGAGGAGGAGGAGGAGACGACATGGGACGGAGGAGGAGACGACATTGGATGGAGGAAGAGGAGGAGACGACATAAGACGGAGAGGAGGAGACGACATGGCACGGAGGAGGAGACAACATTGGATGGAGGAGGAGGAGACGACATGGGACGGAGGAGGAGGAGACGAAATGGGACGGAGGAGACGACATGGGATGGAGGAGGAGGAGGAGACGACATGGGACGGAGGAGGAGGAGGAGACATGGGACGGAGGAGGAGGAGACGACATGGGACGGAGGAGGAGAAGGAGACGACATGGGACGGAGGAGGAAAGGAGACGACATGGATGGAGGAGGAGGAGATGACATGGGACGGAGGAGGAGGAGGAGACGACATGGGGAGGAGGAGGAGGAGAAGACATGGGACGGAGGAGAAAACATGGGGAGGAGGAGGAGGAGACGACATGGGACGGAGGAGGAGGAGGAGACGACATGGGACAAAGGAGGAGACGACATGGGACGGAGGAGGAGGAGGAGACGACATGGGACGAAGAAGGAGACGACATTGGATGGAGGAGGAGGAGGAGACGACATGGGACGGAGGAGGAGACGACATTGGATGGAGGAAGAGGAGGAGACGACATAAGACGGAGAAGGAGGAGACGACATGGGATGGAGGAGGAGGAGACGACATGGGACGGAGGAGGAGGAGACGACATGGGATGGAGGAGGAGGAGGAGACGACATGGGACGGAGGAGACGACATGGGATGGAAGAGGAGACGACATGGGACGGAGGAGGAGAAGGAGACGACATGGGATGGAGGAGGAGGAGGAGACGACATGGGGCGGAGGAAGAGGAGGAGACGACATGGGATGGAGGAGGAGGAGACGACATGGGACGGAGGAGGAGGAGACGACATGGGACGGAGGAGGAGGAGACGACATGGGACGGAGGAGGAGAAGGAGACGACCTGGGACGGAGGAGGAGGAGAAGACATGGGACGGAGGAGGAGGAGACGACATGGGACGGAGGAGGAGGAGACGACATTGGACGGAGGAGGAAAGGAGACGACATTGGACGGAGGAGGAGAAGGAGACGACATGGGACGGAGGAGGAGATGACATGGGATGGAGGAGGAGGAGACGACATGGGACGGAGGAGGAGGAGACGACATGGGACGGAGGAGGAGACGACATTGGACGGAGGAGGAGAAGGAGACGACATTGGACGGAGGAGGAGAAGGAGACGACATGGGACGGAGGAGGAGGAGGAGACGACATGGGATGGAGGAGGAGGAGACATGGGACGGAGGAGGAGGAGACGACATGGGACGGAGGAGGAGAAGGAGACGACATGGGACGGAGGAGGAGGAGAAGACATGGACAGAGGAGGAGGAGACGACATGGACGGAGGAGGAGGAGACGACATTGGACGGAGGAGGAGAAGGAGACGACATTGGACGGAGGAGGAGAAGGAGACGACATGGGACGGAGGAGGAGATGACATGGGATGGAGGAGGAGGAGACGACATGGGACGGAGGAGGAGGAGACGACATGGGACGGAGGAGGAGGAGACGACATTGGACGGAGGAGGAGAAGGAGACGACATTGGACGGAGGAGGAGAAGGAGACGACATTGGACGGAGGAGGAGAAGGAGACGACATGGGATGGAGGAGGAGGAGGAGACGACATGGGACGGAGGAGGAGACAACATGGGACGGAGGAGGAGAAGGAGACGACATGGGAGGGAGGAGGAGGAGGAGACGACATGGGGCGGAGGAGGAGGAGGAGACGACATGGGATGGAGGAGGAGGAGACGACATGGGATGGAGGAGGAGGAGACGACATGGGATGGAGGAGGAGGAGACGACATGGGGCGGAGGAGGAGGAGGAGACGACATGGGATGGAGGAGGAGGAGACGACATGGGATGGAGGAGGAGGAGACGACATGGGACGGAGGAGGAGGAGACGACATGGGACGGAGGAGGAGGAGACGACATGGGACGGAGGAGGAGACGACATGGGACGGAGGAGGAGGAGACGACATGGGACGGAGGAGGAGGAGACGACATGGGATGGAGGAGGAGGAGGAGACGACATGGGACGGAGGAGGAGGAGACGACATGGGATGGAGGAGGAGGAGACGACATGGGACGGAGGAGGAGGAGACGACATGGGATGGAGGAGGAGGAGGAGACGACATGGGACGGAGGAGACGACATGGGATGGAAGAGGAGACGACATGGGACGGAGGAGGAGAAGGAGACGACATGGGATGGAGGAGGAGGAGGAGGAGACGACATGGGGCGGAGGAAGAGGAGGAGACGACATGGGATGGAGGAGAGGAGACGACATGGGACGGAGGAGGAGGAGACGACATGGGACGGAGGAGGAGGAGACGACATGGGACGGAGGAGGAGAAGGAGACGACATGGGACGGAGGAGGAGGAGAAGACATGGGACGGAGGAGGAGGAGACGACATGGGACGGAGGAGGAGGAGACGACATTGGACGGAGGAGGAGAAGGAGACGACATTGGACAGAGGAGGAGAAGGAGACGACATGGGACGGAGGAGGAGATGACATGGGATGGAGGAGGAGGAGACGACATGGGACGGAGGAGGAGGAGACGACATGGGACGGAGGAGGAGACGACATTGGACGGAGGAGGAGAAGGAGACGACATTGGACGGAGGAGGAGAAGGAGACGACATGGGACGGAGGAGGAGGAGGAGACGACATGGGATGGAGGAGGAGAGACATGGGACGGAGGAGGAGGAGACGACATGGGACGGAGGAGGAGAAGGAGCGACATGGGACGGAGGAGGAGGAGAAGACATGGACAGAGGAGGAGGAGACGACATGGGACGGAGGAGGAGGAGACGACATTGGACGGAGGAGGAAGGAGACGACATTGGACGGAGGAGGAGAAGGAGACGACATGGGACGGAGGAGGAGATGACATGGATGGAGGAGGAGGAGACGACATGGGACGGAGGAGGAGACGACATGGGACGGAGGAGGAGGAGACGACATTGGACGGGGAGGAGGAGAGGGGGAGGAGAGAAGGAGACGACATTGGACGAGAGGAGAGGACGACATTGGACGGAGGAGGAGAAGGAGACGACATGGGATGGAGGAGGAGGAGGAGACGACATGGGACGGAGGAGGAGACGACATGGGACGGAGGAGGAGAAGGAGACGACATGGGATGGAGGAGGAGGAGGAGACGACATGGGGCGGAGGAGGAGGAGAAGACGACATGGGATGGAGGAGGAGGAGACGACATGGGACGGAGGAGGAGGAGACGACATGGGACGGAGGAGGAGGAGACGACATGGGATGGAGGAGGAGGAGACGACATGGGACGGAGGAGGAGGAGACGACATGGGATGGAGGAGGAGGAGGAGACGACATGGGACGGAGGAGACGACATGGGATGGAAGAGGAGACGACATGGGACGGAGGAGGAGAAGGAGACGACATGGGATGGAGGAGGAGGAGGAGACGACATGGGGCGGAGGAGGAGGAGGAGACGACATGGGACGGAGGAGGAGGAGACGACATGGGACGGAGGAGGAGGAGACGACATGGGACGGAGGAGGAGAAGGAGACGACATTGGACGGAGGAGGAGGAGACGACATTGGACGGAGGAGGAGAAGGAGACGACATTGGACGGAGGAGGAGAAGGAGACGACATTGGACGGAGGAGGAGACGACATTGGACGGAGGAGGAGAAGGAGACGACATTGGACGGAGGAGGAGAAGGAGACGACATGGGACGGAGGAGGAGATTACATGGGATGGAGGAGAAGGAGACGACATGGGACGGAGGAGGAGGAGACGACATGGGACGGAGGAGGAGGAGACGACATTGGACGGAGTAGGAGAAGGAGACGACATTGGACTGAGGAGGAGAAGGAGACGACATGGGATGGAGGAGGAGGAGGAGACGACATGGGACGGAGGAGGAGACGACATGGGACGGAGGAGGAGGAGGAGACATGGGACGGAGGAGGAGAGACGACATGGGACGGAGGAGGAGGAGAAGACATGGGACGGAGGAGGAGGAGAAGACATGGGACGGAGGAGGAGGAGACGACATGGGACGGAGGAGGAGGAGACGACATTGGACGGAGGAGGAGAAGGAGACGACATTGGACGGAGGAGGAGAAGGAGACGACATGGGACGGAGGAGGAGATGACATGGGATGGAGGAGGAGGAGACGACATGGGACGGAGGAGGAGGAGACGACATGGGACGGAGGAGGAGGAGACGATATTGGACGGAGGAGGAGGAGACGACATTGGACGGAGGAGGAGAAGGAGACGACATGGGATGGAGGAGGAGGAGGAGACGACATGGGACGGAGGAGGAGACGACATGGGACGGAGGAGGAGGAGACGACATGGGACGGAGGAGGAGGAGACGACATGGGACGGAGGAGGAGGAGACGACATGGGACGGAGAAGGAGGAGACGACATGGGACGGAGGAGGAGGAGACGACATGGGATGGAGAGGAGGAGGAGACGACATGGGACGGAGGAGACGACATGGGATGGAAGAGGAGACGACATGGACGGAGGAGGAGGAGGAGACGACATGGGATGGAGGAGGAGGAGACGACATGGGATGGAGGAGAAGGAGACGACATGGGACGGAGGAGGAGGAGAGACGACATTGGATGGAGGTGGAGACGACATGGGACGGAGGAGGAGGAGACGACATGGGACGGAGGAGAGGAGATGACATGGGATGGAAGAGGAGGAGACGACATGGACGGAGAAGGAGGAGACGACATTGGACCGAGAGGAGAAGGAGACAACATGGGATGGAGGAGGAGGAGGAGACGACATGGGACGGGAGGAGGAGACACATGGAGGAGAGGAGAGGAGACGACATGGGATGGAGGAGGGAGAGACGACACGGGGGGGGGAGGAGGAGAAGGAGACGACATGGGATGGAGGAGGAGGAGACGACATGGGACGGAGGAGGAGGAGACGACATGGGACGGAGGAGGAGGAGACGACATGGGACGGAGGAGGAGGAGACGACATGGGATGGAGGAGGAGGAGACGACATGGGACGGAGGAGGAGGAGACGACATGGGATGGAGGAGGAGGAGGAGACGACATGGGACGGAGGAGACGACATGGGATGGAAGAGGAGGAGACGACATGGGACGGAGGAGGAGGAGACGACATGGGATGGAGGAGGAGGAGGAGACGACATGGGACGGAGGAGACGACATGGGATGGAAGAGGAGACGACATGGGACGGAGGAGGAGGCGACGACATGGGATGGAGGAGGAGGAGGAGATGACATGGGACGGAGGAGACGACATGGGATGGAAGAGGAGACGACATGGGACGGAGGAGGAGGAGGAGACGACATGGGATGGAGGAGGAGGAGACGACATGGGACGGAGGAGGAGGAGGAGACGACATGGGATGGAGGAGGAGGAGACGACATGGGATGGAGGAGGAGGAGGAGACGACATGGGACGGAGGAGGAGGAGATGACATGGGATGGAGGAGGAGGAGGAGACGACATGGGACGGAGGAGGAGTGGACGACATTGGATGGAGGAGGTTGAGACGACATGGGACGGAGGAGGAGGAGATGACATTGGATGGAGGAGGTGGAGACGACGACATGGGACGGAGGAGGAGGAGGCGCCATGGGACGGAGGAGGAGGAGACGACATGGGACGGAGGAGGAGGAGACGACATGGGACGGAGGAGGAGGAGACGACATGGGATGGAGGAGGAGGAGGAGACGACATGGGACGGAGGAGACGACATGGGATGGAAGAGGAGACGACATGGGACGGAGGAGGAGGAGACGACATGGGATGGAGGAGGAGGAGGAGATGACATGGGACGGAGGAGACGACATGGGATGGAAGAGGAGACGACATGGGATGGAGGAGGAGGAGACAACATGGGATGGAGGAGGAGACGACATGGGTCGGAGGAGGAGCAGATGACATGGGATGGAGGAGGAGGAGGAGAAGACATGGGACGGAGGAGGAGGAGACGACATTGGATGGAGGAGGTTGAGACGACATGGGACAGAGGAGGAGGAGACGACATGGGACGGAGGAGGAGAAGACGACATGGACGGAGGAGGAAAGGAGACGACATTGGACGGAGGAGGAGAAGGAGACGACATGGGACGGAGGAGGAGAAGACATGGGATGGAGGAGGAGGAGACGACATGGGACGGAGGAGGAGGAGACGACATGGGACGGAGGAGGAGGAGACGACATTGGACGGAGGAGAAGGAGACGACATTGGACGGAGGAGGAGAAGGAGACGACATGGGATGGAGGAGGAGGAGGAGACGACATGGGACGGAGGAGGAGACGACATGGGACGGAGGAGGAGAAGGAGACGACATGGGATGGAGGAGGAGGAGGAGACCACATGGGGCGGAGGAGGAGGAGGAGACGACATGGGATGGAGGAGGAGGAGACGACATGGGACGGAGGAGGAGGAGACGACATGGGACGGAGGAGGAGGAGACGACATGGGACGGAGGAGGAGAAGGAGACGACATGGGACGGAGGAGGAGGAGAAGACATGGGACGGAGGAGGAGGAGACGACATTGGACGGAGGAGGAGAAGGAGACGACATTGGACGGAGGAGGAGAAGGAGACGACATGGGACGGAGGAGGAGATGACATGGGATGGAGGAGGAGGAGACGACATGGGACGGAGGAGGAGGTGACGACATGGGACGGAGGAGGAGGAGACGACATTGGACGGAGGAGGAGAAGGAGACGACATTGGACGGAGGAGGAGAAGGAGACGACATGGGATGGAGGAGGAGGAGGAGACGACATGGGACGGAGGAGGAGACGACATGGGACGGAGGAGGAGGAGGAGACATGGGACGGAGGAGGAGGAGACGACATGGGACGGAGGAGGAGAAGGAGACGACATGGGACGGAGGAGGAGGAGAAGACATGGGACAGAGGAGGAGGAGACGACATGGGACGGAGGAGGAGGAGGAGACGACATGGGACGGAGGAGGAGGAGACGACATTGGACGGAGGAGGAGAAGGAGACGACATGGGATGGAGGAGGAGGAGGAGACGACATGGGACGGAGGAGGAGACGACATGGGACGGAGGAGGAGGAGGAGACATGGGACGGAGGAGGAGGAGACGACATGGGACGGAGGAGGAGGAGAAGACATGGGACGGAGGAGGAGGAGAAGACATGGGACGGAGGAGGAGGAGACGACATGGGACGGAGGAGGAGGAGACGACATTGGACGGAGGAGGAGAAGGAGACGACATTGGACGGAGGAGGAGAAGGAGACGACATGGGACGGAGGAGGAGATGACATGGGATGGAGGAGGAGGAGACGACATGGGACGGAGGAGGAGGAGACGACATGGGACGGAGGAGGAGGAGACGATATTGGACGGAGGAGGAGGAGACGACATTGGACGGAGGAGGAGAAGGAGACGACATGGGATGGAGAGGAGGAGGAGACGACATGGGACGGAGGAGGAGACGACATGGGACGGAGGAGGAGGAGACGACATGGGACGGAGGAGGAGGAGACAACATGGGACGGAGGAGGAGGAGACGACATGGGACGGAGGAGGAGGAGACGACATGGGACGGAGAAGGAGGAGACGACATGGGACGGAGGAGGAGGAGACGACATGGGATGGAGGAGGAGGAGGAGACGACATGGGACGGAGGAGACGACATGGGATGGAAGAGGAGACGACATGGGACGGAGGAGGAGGAGGAGACGACATGGGATGGAGGAGGAGGAGACGACATGGGATGGAGGAGGAGGAGGAGGAAACGACATGGGACGGAGGAGGAGGAGACGACATGGGATGGAGGAGGAGAAGGAGACGACATGGGACGGAGGAGGAGGAGGAGACGACATTGGATGGAGGAGGTGGAGACGACATGGGACGGAGGAGGAGGAGACGACATGGGACGGAGGAGGAGATGACATGGGATGGAAGAGGAGGAGACGACATGGGACGGAGAGGAGGAGACGACATTGGACCGAGGAGGAGGAGGAGACAACATGGGATGGAGGAGGAGGAGGAGACGACATGGGACGGAGGAGGAGAAGGAGACGACATGGGATGGAGGAGGAGGAGGAGACGACATGGGGCGGAGGAGGAGAAGGAGACGACATGGGATGGAGGAGGAGGAGACGACATGGGACGGAGGAGGAGGAGACGACATGGGACGGAGGAGGAGGAGACGACATGGGACGAGGAGGAGGAGACGACATGGGATGGAGGAGGAGGAGACGACATGGGACGGAGGAGGAGGAGACGACATGGGATGGAGGAGGAGGAGGAGACGACATGGGACGGAGGAGACGACATGGGATGGAAGAGGAGACGACATGGGACGGAGGAGGAGGCGACGACATGGGATGGAGGAGGAGGAGGAGATGACATGGGACGGAGGAGACGACATGGGATGGAAGAGGAGACGACATGGGACGGAGGAGGAGGAGGAGACGACATGGGATGGAGGAGGAGGAGACGACATAGGACGGAGGAGGAGGAGGAGACGACATGGGATGGAGGAGGAGGAGACGACATGGGATGGAGGAGGAGGAGGAGACGACATGGGACGGAGAAGGAGGAGATGACATGGGATGGAGGAGGAGGAGGAGACGACATGGGACGGAGGAGGAGTGGACGACATTGGATGGAGGAGGTTGAGACGACATGGGACGGAGGAGGAGGAGATGACATTGGATGGAGGAGGTGGAGACGACGACATGGGACGGAGGAGGAGGAGGCGCCATGGGACGGAGGAGGAGGAGACGACATGGGACGGAGGAGGAGGAGACGACATGGGACGGAGGAGGAGGAGACGACATGGGATGGAGGAGGAGGAGGAGACGACATGGGACGGAGGAGACGACATGGGATGGAAGAGGAGACGACATGGGACGGAGGAGGAGGAGACGACATGGGATGGAGGAGGAGGAGGAGATGACATGGGACGGAGGAGACGACATGGGATGGAAGAGGAGACGACATGGGATGGAGGAGGAGGAGACAACATGGGATGGAGGAGGAGACGACATGGGTCGGAGGAGGAGCAGATGACATGGGATGGAGGAGGAGGAGGAGAAGACATGGGACGGAGGAGGAGGAGACGACATTGGATGGAGGAGGTTGAGACGACATGGGACAGAGGAGGAGGAGACGACATGGGACGGAGGAGGAGAAGACGACATTGGACGGAGGAGGAGAAGGAGACGACATTGGACGGAGGAGGAGAAGGAGACGACATGGGACGGAGGAGGAGATGACATGGGATGGAGGAGGAGGAGACGACATGGGACGGAGGAGGAGGAGACGACATGGGACGGAGGAGGAGGAGACGACATTGGACGGAGGAGAAGGAGACGACATTGGACGGAGGAGGAGAAGGAGACGACATGGGATGGAGGAGGAGGAGGAGACGACATGGGACGGAGGAGGAGACGACATGGGACGGAGGAGGAGAAGGAGACGACATGGGATGGAGGAGGAGGAGGAGACCACATGGGGCGGAGGAGGAGGAGGAGACGACATGGGATGGAGGAGGAGGAGACGACATGGGACGGAGGAGGAGGAGACGACATGGGACGGAGGAGGAGGAGACGACATGGGACGGAGGAGGAGAAGGAGACGACATGGGACGGAGGAGAGGAGAAGACATGGGACGGAGGAGGAGGAGACGACATTGGACGGAGGAGGAGAAGGAGACGACATTGGACGGAGGAGGAGAAGGAGACGACATGGGACGGAGGATGAGATGACATGGGATGGAGGAGGAGGAGACGACATGGGACGGAGGAGGAGGTGACGACATGGGACGGAGGAGGAGGAGACGACATTGGACGGAGGAGGAGAAGGAGACGACATTGGACGGAGGAGGAGAAGGAGACGACATGGGATGGAGGAGGAGGAGGAGACGACATGGGACGGAGGAGGAGACGACATGGGACGGAGGAGGAGGAGGAGACATGGGACGGAGGAGGAGGAGACGACATGGGACGGAGGAGGAGAAGGAGACGACATGGGACGGAGGAGGAGGAGAAGACATGGGACAGAGGAGGAGGAGACGACATGGGACGGAGAGGAGAAGGAGACGACATGGACGGAGGAGGAGAAGAGACGACATTGGACGGAGGAGGAGAAGGAGACGACATGGGACGGAGGAGGAGATGACATGGGATGGAGGAGGAGGAGACGACATGGGACGAGAGGAGGAGACGACATGGGACGGAGGAGGAGGAGACGACATTGGACGGAGGAGGAGGAGACGACATTGGACGAGGAGGAGAAGGAGACGACATTGGACGGAGGAGGAGAAGGAGACGACATGGGATGGAGGAGGAGGAGGAGACGACATGGGACGGAGGAGGAGACGACATGGGACGGAGGAGGAGAAGGAGACGACATGGGATGGAGGAGGAGGAGGAGACGACATGGGGCGGAGGAGGAGGAGGAGACGACATGGATGGAGGAGGAGAGACGACATGGGATGGAGGAGGAGGAGACGACATGGGATGGAGGAGGAGGAGACTACATGGGATGGAGGAGGAGGAGACGACATGGGATGGAGGAGGAGGTGATGACATGGGACGGAGGAGGAGGAGACGACATGGGATGGAGGAGGAGGTGATGACATGGGACGGAGGAGGAGGAGACGACATGGGATGGAGGAGGAGGTGATGACATGGGACGGAGGAGGAGGAGACGACATGGGATGGAGGAGGAGGAGACGACATGGGATGGAGGAGGAGGTGATGACATGGGATGGAGGAGGAGGAGACGACATGGGATGGAGGAGGAGGAGACGACATGGGATGGAGGAGGAGGAGACGACATGGGATGGAGGAGGAGGAGGAGACGACATGGGATGGAGGAGGAGGAGACGACATGGTAGGGAGGAGGAGGAGACGACATGGGACGGAGGAGAGGAGAGGAGAACATGGGACGGAGGAGGAGGAGACGACATGGGACGGAGGAGGAGAAGGAGACGACATGGGATGGAGGAGGAGGAGACGACATGGGACGGAGGAGGAGGAGACGACATGGGACGGAGGAGGAGGAGACGACATGGGAGGAGGAGGAGGAGACGACATGGATGGAGGAGGAGGAGGAGACGACATGGGACGGAGGAGACGACATGGGATGGAAGAGGAGACGACATGGGACGGAGGAGGAGAGACGACATGGGATGGAGGAGGAGGAGGAGATGACATGGGACGGAGGAGACGACATGGGATGGAAGAGAGACGACATGGGATGGAGGAGGAGGAGACAACATGGGATGGAGGAGGAGACGACATGGGTCGGAGGAGGAGCAGATGACATGGGATGGAGGAGGAGGAGGAGAAGACATGGGACGGAGGAGGAGGAGACGACATTGGATGGAGGAGGTTGAGACGACATGGGACAGAGGAGGAGGAGACGACATGGGACGGAGGAGGAGAAGACGACATTGGACGGAGGAGGAGAAGGAGACGACATTGGACGGAGGAGGAGAAGGAGACGACATGGGACGGAGGAGGAGATGACATGGATGGAGGAGGAGGAGACGACATGGGACGGAGGAGGAGGAGACGACATGGGACGGAGGAGGAGGAGACGACATTGGACGGAGGAGAAGGAGACGACATGGACGGAGGAGGAGAAGGAGACGACATGGGATGGAGGAGGAGGAGGAGACGACATGGGACGGAGGAGGAGACGACATGGGACGGAGGAGGAGAAGGAGACGACATGGGATGGAGGAGGAGGAGGAGACCACATGGGGCGGAGGAGGAGGAGGAGACGACATGGGATGGAGGAGGAGGAGACGACATGGGACGGAGGAGGAGGAGACGACATGGGACGGAGGAGGAGGAGACGACATGGGACGGAGGAGGAGAAGGAGACGACATGGGACGGAGGAGGAGGAGAAGACATGGGACGGAGGAGAAGGAGACGACATGGGACGGAGGAGGAGGAGACGACATGGGACGGAGGAGGAGGAGACGACATTGGACGGAGGAGGAGAAGGAGACGACATTGGACGGAGGAGGAGAAGGAGACGACATTGGACGGAGGAGGAGAAGGAGACGACATGGGACGGAGGAGGAGATGACATGGGATGGAGGAGGAGGAGACGACATGGGACGGAGGAGGAGGTGACGACATGGGACGGAGGAGGAGGAGACGACATTGGACGGAGGAGGAGAAGGAGACGACATTGGACGGAGGAGGAGAAGGAGACGACATGGGATGGAGGAGGAGGAGGAGACGACATGGGACGGAGGAGGAGACGACATGGGACGGAGGAGGAGGAGGAGGAGACAGGGAGGAGACATGGAAGGAGGAGGAGACGACATGGGACGGAGGAGGAGAAGGAGACGACATGGGACGGAGGAGGAGGAGAAGACATGGGACAGAGGAGGAGGAGAGACGACATGGGACGGAGGAGGAGAAGGAGACGACATTGGACGGAGGAGGAGAAGGAGACGACATTGGACGGAGGAGGAGAAGGAGACGACATGGGACGGAGGAGGAGATGACATGGGATGGAGGAGGAGGAGACGACATGGGACGGAGGAGGAGGAGACGACATGGGACGGAGGAGGAGGAGACGACATTGGACGGAGGAGGAGGAGACGACATTGGACGGAGGAGGAGAAGGAGACGACATGGGATGGAGGAGGAGGAGACGACATGGGACGGAGGAGGAGGAGACGACATGGGACGGAGGAGGAGGAGACGACATTGGACGGAGGAGGAGGAGACGACATTGGACGGAGGAGGAGAAGGAGACGACATTGGACGGAGGAGGAGAAGGAGACGACATGGGATGGAGGAGGAGGAGGAGACGACATGGGACGGAGGAGGAGACGACATGGGACGGAGGAGGAGAAGGAGACGACATGGGATGGAGGAGGAGGAGGAGACGACATGGGGCGGAGAGAGGAGGAGACGACATGGGATGGAGGAGGAGGAGACGACATGGGACGGAGGAGGAAGACGACATGGGACGGAGGAGGAGGAGACGACATGGGACGGAGGAGGAGGAGACGACATGGGATGGAGGAGGAGGAGACGACATGGGACGGAGGAGGAGGAGATGACATGGGATGGAGGAGGAGGAGGAGACGACATGGGACGGAGGAGGAGGAGACGACATGGGATGGAGGAGGAGGAGACGACATGGGACGGAGGAGGAGGAGATGACATGGGACGGAGGAGGAGGAGACGACATGGGATGGAGGAGGAGGAGGAGACGACATGGACGGAGGAGACGACATGGGATGGAAGAGGAGACGACATGGGACGGAGGAGGAGAAGGAGACGACATGGGATGGAGGAGGAGGAGACGACATGGGACGGAGGAGGAGGAGACGACATGGGACGGAGGAGGAGGAGACGACATGGGACGGAGGAGGAGAAGGAGACGACATGGGACGGAGGAGGAGGAGAAGACATGGGACGGAGGAGGAGGAGACGACATGGGACGGAGGAGGAGGAGACGACATTGGACGGAGGAGGAGAAGGAGACGACATTGGACGGAGGAGGAGAAGGAGACGACATGGGACGGAGGAGGAGATGACATGGGATGGAGGAGGAGGAGACGACATGGGACGGAGGAGGAGGAGACGACATTGGACGGAGGAGGAGAAGGAGACGACATTGGACGGAGGAGGAGAAGGAGACGACATGGGACGGAGAGAGGAGGAGACGACATGGGATGGAGGAGGAGGAGACATGGGACGGAGGAGGAGGAGACGACATGGACGGAGGAGGAGAAGGAGACGACATGGGACGGAGGAGGAGGAGAAGACATGGGACAGAGGAGGAGGAGACGACATGGGACGGAGGAGGAGGAGACGACATTGGACGGAGGAGGAGAAGGAGACGACATTGGACGGAGGAGGAAGAGACGACATGGGACGGAGGAGGAGATGACATGGGATGGAGGAGGAGGAGACGACATGGGACGGAGGAGGAGGAGACGACATGGGACGGAGGAGGAGGAGACGACATTGGACGGAGGAGGAGAAGGAGACGACATTGGACGGAGGAGGAGAAGGAGACGACATTGGACGGAGGAGGAGAAGGAGACGACATGGGATGGAGGAGGAGGAGGAGACGACATGGGACGGAGGAGGAGGAGAAGGTGACGACATGGGATGGAGGAGGAGGAGGAGACGACATGGGGCGGAGGAGGAGGAGAAGACGACATGGGATGGAGGAGGAGGAGACGACATGGGACGGAGGAGGAGGAGACGACATGGGACGGAGGAGGAGGAGACGACATGGGACGGAGGAGGAGACGACGGGATGGAGGAGGAGGAGACGACATGGGACGGAGGAGGAGGAGACGACATGGGATGGAGGAGGAGGAGGAGACGACATGGGACGGAGGAGACGACATGGGATGGAAGAGGAGACGACATGGGACGGAGGAGGAGAAGGAGACGACATGGGATGGAGGAGGAGGAGGAGACGACATGGGGCGGAGGAGGAGGAGGAGACGACATGGGACGGAGGAGGAGGAGACGACATGGGACGGAGGAGGAGGAGACGACATGGGATGGAGGAGGAGAAGGAGACGACATGGGACGGAGGAGGAGATGACATGGGATGGAGGAGGAGGAGACGACATGGGACGGAGGAGGAGGAGACGACATGGGACGGAGGAGGAGACGACATTGGACGGAGGAGGAGAAGGAGACGACATTGGACGGAGGAGGAGAAGGAGACGACATGGGACGGAGGAGGAGGAGGAGACGACATGGGATGGAGGAGGAGGAGACATGGGACGGAGGAGGAGGAGACGACATGGGACGGAGGAGGAGAAGGAGACGACATGGGACGGAGGAGGAGGAGAAGACATGGGACAGAGGAGGAGGAGACGACATGGGACGGAGGAGGAGGAGACGACATGGGACGGAGGAGGGGGAGACGACATGGGACGGAGGAGGAGGAGACGACATTGGACGGAGGAGGAGAAGGAGACGACATTGGACGGAGGAGGAGAAGGAGACGACATGGGATGGAGGAGGAGGAGGAGACGACATGGGACGGAGGAGGAGACGACATGGGACGGAGGAGGAGGAGGAGACATGGGACGGAGGAGGAGGAGACGACATGGGACGGAGGAGGAGGAAAGACATGGGACGGAGGAGGAGGAGACGACATGGGACGGAGGAGGAGGAGACGACATGGGACGGAGGAGGAGGAGACGACATTGGACGGAGGAGGAGAAGGAGACGACATTGGACGGAGGAGGAGAAGGAGACGACATGGGATGGAGGAGGAGGAGGAGACGACATGGGACGGAGGAGGAGACGACATGGGACGGAGGAGGAGGAGGAGACATGGGACGGAGGAGGAGGAGACGACATGGGACGGAGGAGGAGGAGAAGACATGGGACAGAGGAGGAGGAGACGACATGGGACGGAGGAGGAGGAGACGACGTTGGACGGAGGAGGAGAAGGAGACGACATTGGACGGAGGAGGAGAAGGAGACGACATGGGACGGAGGAGGAGATGACATGGGATGGAGGAGGAGGAGACGTCATGGGACGGAGGAGGAGGAGACGACATGGGACGGAGGAGGAGGAGACGATATTGGACGGAGGAGGAGGAGACGACATTGGACGGAGGAGGAGAAGGAGACGACATGGGATGGAGGAGGAGGAGGAGACGACATGGGACGGAGGAGGAGACGACATGGGACGGAGGAGGAGGAGACGACATGGGACGGAGGAGGAGGAGACGACATGGGACGGAGGAGGAGGAGACGACATGGGACGGAGGAGGAGGAAACGACATGGGACGGAGGAGGAGGAGACGACATGGGATGGAGGAGGAGGAGGAGACGACATGGGACGGAGGAGACGACATGGGATGGAAGAGGAGACGACATGGGACGGAGGAGGAGGAGGAGACGACATGGGATGGAGGAGGAGGAGACGACATGGGATGGAGGAGGAGGAGGAGGAAACGACATGGGACGGAGGAGGAGGAGACGACATGGGATGGAGGAGGAGAAGGAGACGACATGGGACGGAGGAGGAGGAGGAGACGACATTGGATGGAGGAGGTGGAGACGACATTGGACGGAGGAGGAGGAGACGACATGGGACGGAGGAGGAGATGACATGGGATGGAGGAGGAGGAGACGACATGGGACGGAGAAGGAGGAGACGACATTGGACCGAGGAGGAGAAGGAGACAACATGGGATGGAGGAGGAGGAGGAGACGACATGGGACGGAGGAGGAGAAGAAGACGACATGGGATGGAGGAGGAGGAGGAGACGACATGGGGCGGAGGAGGAGAAGGAGACGACATGGGATGGAGGAGGAGGAGACGACATGGGACGGAGGAGGAGGAGACGACATGGGACGGAGGAGGAGGAGACGACATGGGACGGAGGAGGAGGAGACGACATGGGATGGAGGAGGAGAGACGACATGGGACGGAGGAGGAGGAGACGACATGGGATGGAGGAGGAGGAGGAGACGACATGGGACGGAGGAGACGACATGGGATGGAAGAGGAGACGACATGGGACGGAGGAGGAGGCGACGACATGGGATGGAGGAGGAGGAGGAGATGACATGGGACGGAGGAGACGACATGGGATGGAAGAGGAGACGACATGGGACGGAGGAGGAGGAGGAGACGACATGGGATGGAGGAGGAGGAGACGACATGGGACGGAGGAGGAGGAGGAGACGACATGGGATGGAGGAGGAGGAGACGACATGGGATGGAGGAGGAGGAGGAGACGACATGGGACGGAGGAGGAGGAGATGACATGGGATGGAGGAGGAGGAGGAGACGACATGGGACGGAGGAGGAGTGGACGACATTGGATGGAGGAGGTTGAGACGACATGGGACGGAGGAGGAGGAGATGACATTGGATGGAGGAGGTGGAGACGACGACATGGGACGGAGGAGGAGGAGGCGCCATGGGACGAGGAGGAGGAGACGACATGGGACGGAGGAGGAGGAGACGACATGGGACGGAGGAGGAGGAGACGACATGGGATGGAGGAGGAGGAGGAGACGACATGGGACGGAGGAGACGACATGGGATGGAAGAGGAGACGACATGGGACGGAGGAGGAGGAGACGACATGGGATGGAGGAGGAGGAGACGACATTGGACGGAGGAGGAGAAGGAGACGACATTGGACGGAGGAGGAGAAGGAGACGACATGGGATGGAGGAGGAGGAGGAGACGACATGGGACGGAGGAGGAGATTACATGGGATGGAGGAGGAGGAGACGACATGGGACGGAGGAGGAGGAGACGACATGGGACGGAGGAGGAGGAGACGACATTGGACGGAGGAGGAGAAGGAGACGACATTGGACGGAGGAGGAGAAGGAGACGACATGGGATGGAGGAGGAGGAGGAGACGACATGGGACGGAGGAGGAGACGACATGGGACGGAGGAGGAGGAGGAGACATGGGACGGAGGAGGAGGAGACGACATGGGACGGAGGAGGAGGAGAAGACATGGGACGGAGGAGGAGGAGAAGACATGGGACGGAGGAGGAGGAGACGACATGGGACGGAGGAGGAGGAGACGACATTGGACGGAGGAGGAGAAGGAGACGACATTGGACGGAGGAGGAGAAGGAGACGACATGGGACGGAGGAGGAGATGACATGGGATGGAGGAGGAGGAGACGACATGGGACGGAGGAGGAGGAGACGACATGGGACGGAGGAGGAGGAGACGATATTGGACGGAGGAGGAGGAGACGACATTGGACGGTGGAGGAGAAGGAGACGACATGGGATGGAGGAGGAGGAGGAGACGACATGGGACGGAGGAGGAGACGACATGGGACGGAGGAGGAGGAGACGACATGGGACGGAGGAGGAGGAGACGACATGGGACGGAGGAGGAGGAGACGACATGGGACGGAGGAGGAGGAGACGACATGGGACGGAGGAGGAGGAGACGACATGGGATGGAGGAGGAGGAGGAGACGACATGGGACGGAGGAGACGACATGGGATGGAAGAGGAGACGACATGGGACGGACATGGAGGAGGAGGAGGAGACGACATGGGATGGAGGAGGAGGAGACGACATGGGATGGAGGAGGAGGAGGAGACCACATGGGGCGGAGAGGAGGAGGAGACGACATGGGATGGAGGAGGAGGAGACGACATGGGACGGAGGAGGAGGAGACGACATGGGACGGAGGAGGAGGAGACGACATGGGACGGAGGAGGAGAAGGAGACGACATGGGACGGAGGAGGAGGAGAAGACATGGGACGGAGGAGGAGGAGACGACATTGGACGGAGGAGGAGAAGGAGACGACATTGGACGGAGGAGGAGAAGGAGACGACATGGGACGGAGGAGGAGATGACATGGGATGGAGGAGGAGGAGACGACATGGGACGGAGGAGGAGGTGACGACATGGGACGGAGGAGGAGGAGACGACATTGGACGGAGGAGGAGAAGGAGACGACATTGGACGGAGGAGGAGAAGGAGACGACATGGGATGGAGGAGGAGGAGGAGACGACATGGGACGGAGGAGGAGACGACATGGGACGGAGGAGGAGGAGAGACATGGGACGGAGGAGGAGGAGACGACATGGGACGGAGGAGGAGAAGGAGACGACATGGGACGGAGGAGGAGGAGAAGACATGGGACAGAGGAGGAGGAGACGACATGGGACGGAGGAGGAGAAGGAGACGACATTGGACGGAGGAGGAGAAGGAGACGACATTGGACGGAGGAGGAGAAGGAGACGACATGGGACGGAGGAGGAGATGACATGGGATGGAGGAGGAGGAGACGACATGGGACGGAGGAGGAGGAGACGACATGGGACGGAGGAGGAGGACGACATTGGACGGAGGAGGAGGAGACGACATTGGACGGAGGAGGAGAAGGAGACGACATTGGACGGAGGAGGAGAAGGAGACGACATGGGATGGAGGAGGAGGAGGAGACGACATGGGACGGAGGAGGAGGACGACATGGGACGGAGGAGGAGAAGGAGACGACATGGGATGGAGGAGGAGGAGGAGACGACATGGGGCGGAGGAGGAGGAGGAGACGACATGGGATGGAGGAGGAGGAGACGACATGGGACGGAGGAGGAGGAGACGACATGGGACGGAGGAGGAGGAGACGACATGGACGGGGGGGAGGAGGAGGAGACGACATGGGATGGAGGAGGAGGAGACGACATGGGACGGAGGAGGAGGAGATGACATGGGATGGAGGAGGAGGAGGAGACGACATGGGACGGAGGAGGAGGAGACGACATGGGATGGAGGAGGAGGAGACGACATGGGACGGAGGAGGAGGAGACGACATGGGACGGAGGAGGAGGAGACGACATGGGATGGAGGAGGAGGAGGAGACGACATGGGACGGAGGAGACGACATGGGATGGAAGAGGAGACGACATGGGACGGAGGAGGAGAAGGAGACGACATGGGATGGAGGAGGAGGAGACGACATGGGACGGAGGAGGAGACGACATGGGACGGAGGAGGAGGAGACGACATGGGACGGAGGAGGAGGAGACGACATGGGACGGAGGAGGAGGAGACGACATGGGACGGAGGAGGAGGAGACGACATGGGACGGAGGAGGAGGAGACGACATGGGATGGAGGAGGAGGAGACGACATGGGACGGAGGAGACGACATGGGATGGAAGAGGAGACGACATGGGACGGAGGAGGAGGAGGAGACGACATGGGATGGAGGAGGAGGAGACGACATGGGATGGAGGAGGAGGAGGAGACCACATGGGGCGGAGGAGGAGGAGGAGACGACATGGGATGGAGGAGGAGGAGACGACATGGGACGGAGGAGGAGGAGACGACATGGGACGGAGGAGGAGGAGACGACATGGGACGGAGGAGGAGAAGGAGACGACATGGGACGGAGGAGGAGGAGAAGACATGGGACGGAGGAGGAGGAGACGACATTGGACGGAGGAGGAGAAGGAGACGACATTGGACGGAGGAGGAGAAGGAGACGACATGGGACGGAGGAGGAGATGACATGGGATGGAGGAGGAGGAGACGACATGGGACGGAGGAGGAGGTGACGACATGGGACGGAGGAGGAGGAGACGACATTGGACGGAGGAGGAGAAGGAGACGACATTGGACGGAGAGGAGAAGGAGACGACATGGGATGGAGGAGGAGGAGGAGACGACATGGGACGGAGGAGGAGACGACATGGGACGGAGGAGGAGGAGGAGACATGGGACGGAGGAGGAGGAGACGACATGGGACGGAGGAGGAGAAGGAGACGACATGGGACGGAGGAGGAGGAGAAGACATGGGACAGAGGAGGAGGAGACGACATGGGACGGAGGAGGAGAAGGAGACGACATTGGACGGAGGAGGAGAAGGAGACGACATTGGACGGAGGAGGAGAAGGAGACGACATGGGACGGAGGAGGAGATGACATGGGATGGAGGAGGAGGAGACGACATGGGACGGAGGAGGAGGAGACGACATGGGACGGAGGAGGAGGAGACGACATTGGACGGAGGAGGAGGAGACGACATTGGACGGAGGAGGAGAAGGAGACGACATTGGACGGAGGAGGAGAAGGAGACGACATGGGATGGAGGAGGAGGAGGAGACGACATGGGACGGAGGAGGAGACGACATGGGACGGAGGAGGAGAAGGAGACGACATGGGATGGAGGAGGAGGAGGAGACGACATGGGGCGGAGGAGGAGGAGGAGACGACATGGGATGGAGGAGGAGGAGACGACATGGGACGGAGGAGGAGGAGACGACATGGGACGGAGGAGGAGGAGACGACATGGGACGGAGGAGGAGGAGACGACATGGGATGGAGGAGGAGGAGACGACATGGGACGGAGGAGGAGGAGATGACATGGGATGGAGGAGGAGGAGGAGACGACATGGGACGGAGGAGGAGGAGACGACATGGGATGGAGGAGGAGGAGACGACATGGGACGGAGGAGGAGGAGACGACATGGGACGGAGGAGGAGGAGACGACATGGGATGGAGGAGGAGGAGGAGACGACATGGGACGGAGGAGACGACATGGGATGGAAGAGGAGACGACATGGGACGGAGGAGGAGAAGGAGACGACATGGGATGGAGGAGGAGGAGACGACATGGGACGGAGGAGGAGGAGACGACATGGGACGGAGGAGGAGGAGACGACATGGGACGGAGGAGGAGAAGGAGACGACATGGGACGGAGGAGAGGAGAAGACATGGGACGGAGGAGGAGGAGACGACATGGGACGGAGGAGGAGGAGACGACATTGGACGGAGGAGGAGAAGGAGACGACATTGGACGGAGGAGGAGAAGGAGACGACATGGGACGGAGGAGGAGATGACATGGGATGGAGGAGGAGGAGACGACATGGGACGGAGGAGGAGGAGACGACATTGGACGGAGGAGGAGAAGGAGACGACATTGGACGGAGGAGGAGAAGGAGACGACATGGGACGGAGGAGGAGGAGGAGACGACATGGGATGGAGGAGGAGGAGACATGGGACGGAGGAGGAGGAGACGACATGGGACGGAGGAGGAGAAGGAGACGACATGGGACGGAGGAGGAGGAGAAGACATGGGACAGAGGAGGAGGAGACGACATGGGACGGAGGAGGAGGAGACGACATTGGACGGAGGAGGAGAAGGAGACGACATTGGACGGAGGAGGAGAAGGAGACGACATGGGACGGAGGAGGAGATGACATGGGATGGAGGAGGAGGAGACGACATGGGACGGAGGAGGAGGAGACGACATGGGACGGAGGAGGAGGAGACGACATGGGACGGAGGAGGAGGAGACGACATGGGACGGAGGAGGAGGAGACGACATTGGACGGAGGAGGAGAAGGAGACGACATTGGACGGAGGAGGAGAAGGAGACGACATGGGATGGAGGAGGAGGAGGAGACGACATGGGACGGAGGAGGAGACGACATGGGACGGAGGAGGAGGAGGAGACATGGGACGGAGGAGGAGGAGACGACATGGGACGGAGGAGGAGGAGAAGACATGGGACGGAGGAGGAGGAGAAGACATGGGACAGAGGAGGAGGAGACGACATGGGACGGAGGAGGAGGAGACGACATTGGACGGAGGAGGAGAAGGAGACGACATTGGACGGAGGAGGAGAAGGAGACGACATGGGACGGAGGAGGAGATGACATGGGATGGAGGAGGAGGAGACGTCATGGGACGGAGGAGGAGGAGACGACATGGGACGGAGGAGGAGGAGACGATATTGGACGGAGGAGGAGGAGACGACATTGGACGGAGGAGGAGAAGGAGACGACATGGGATGGAGGAGGAGGAGGAGACGACATGGGACGGAGGAGGAGACGACATGGGACGGAGGAGGAGGAGACGACATGGGACGGAGGAGGAGGAGGAGACGACATGGGGCGGAGGAAGAGGAGGAGACGACATGGGACGGAGGAGGAGGAGACGACATGGGACGGAGGAGGAGGAGACGACATGGGACGGAGGAGGAGGAGACGACATGGGACGGAGGAGGAGGAGACGACATGGGATGGAGGAGGAGGAGGAGACGACATGGGACGGAGGAGACGACATGGGATGGAAGAGGAGACGACATGGGACGGAGGAGGAGGAGGAGACGACATGGGATGGAGGAGGAGGAGACGACATGGGATGGAGGAGGAGGAGGAGGAAACGACATGGGACGGAGGAGGAGGAGACGACATGGGATGGAGGAGGAGAAGGAGACGACATGGGACGGAGGAGGAGGAGGAGACGACATTGGATGGAGGAGGTGGAGACGACATTGGACGGAGGAGGAGGAGACGACATGGGACGGAGGAGGAGATGACATGGGATGGAGGAGGAGGAGACGACATGGGACGGAGAAGGAGGAGACGACATTGGACCGAGGAGGAGAAGGAGACAACATGGGATGGAGGAGGAGGAGGAGACGACATGGGACGGAGGAGGAGAAGGAGACGACATGGGATGGAGGAGGAGGAGGAGACGACATGGGGCGGAGGAGGAGAAGGAGACGACATGGGATGGAGGAGGAGGAGACGACATGGGACGGAGGAGGAGGAGACGACATGGGACGGAGGAGGAGGAGACGACATGGGACGGAGGAGGAGGAGACGACATGGGATGGAGGAGGAGGAGACGACATGGGACGGAGGAGGAGGAGACGACATGGGATGGAGGAGGAGGAGGAGACGACATGGGACGGAGGAGACGACATGGGATGGAAGAGGAGACGACATGGGACGGAGGAGGAGGCGACGACATGGGATGGAGGAGGAGGAGGAGATGACATGGGACGGAGGAGACGACATGGGATGGAAGAGGAGACGACATGGGACGGAGGAGGAGGAGGAGACGACATGGGATGGAGGAGGAGGAGACGACATGGGACGGAGGAGGAGGAGGAGACGACATGGGATGGAGGAGGAGGAGACGACATGGGATGGAGGAGGAGGAGGAGACGACATGGGACGGAGGAGGAGGAGATGACATGGGATGGAGGAGGAGGAGGAGACGACATGGGACGGAGGAGGAGTGGACGACATTGGATGGAGGAGGTTGAGACGACATGGGACGGAGGAGGAGGAGATGACATTGGATGGAGGAGGTGGAGACGACGACATGGGACGGAGGAGGAGGAGGCGCCATGGGACGGAGGAGGAGGAGACGACATGGGACGGAGGAGGAGGAGACGACATGGGACGGAGGAGGAGGAGACGACATGGGATGGAGGAGGAGGAGGAGACGACATGGGACGGAGGAGACGACATGGGATGGAAGAGGAGACGACATGGGACGGAGGAGGAGGAGACGACATGGGATGGAGGAGGAGGAGACGACATTGGACGGAGGAGGAGAAGGAGACGACATTGGACGGAGGAGGAGAAGGAGACGACATGGGATGGAGGAGGAGGAGGAGACGACATGGGACGGAGGAGGAGATTACATGGGATGGAGGAGGAGGAGACGACATGGGACGGAGGAGGAGGAGACGACATGGGACGGAGGAGGAGGAGACGACATTGGACGGAGGAGGAGAAGGAGACGACATTGGACGGAGGAGGAGAAGGAGACGACATGGGATGGAGGAGGAGGAGGAGACGACATGGGACGGAGGAGGAGACGACATGGGACGGAGGAGGAGGAGGAGACATGGGACGGAGGAGGAGGAGACGACATGGGACTGAGGAGGAGGAGAAGACATGGGACGGAGGAGGAGGAGAAGACATGGGACGGAGGAGGAGGAGACGACATGGGACGGAGGAGGAGGAGACGACATTGGACGGAGGAGGAGAAGGAGACGACATTGGACGGAGGAGGAGAAGGAGACGACATGGGACGGAGGAGGAGATGACATGGGATGGAGGAGGAGGAGACGACATGGGACGGAGGAGGAGGAGACGACATGGGACGGAGGAGGAGGAGACGATATTGGACGGAGGAAGGAGACGACATTGGACGGTGGAGGAGAAGGAGACGACATGGGATGGAGGAGGAGGAGGAGACGACATGGGACGGAGGAGGAGACGACATGGGACGGAGGAGGAGGAGACGACATGGGACGGAGGAGGAGGAGACGACATGGGACGGAGGAGGAGGAGACGACATGGGACGGAGGAGGAGGAGACGACATGGGACGGAGGAGGAGGAGACGACATGGGATGGAGGAGGAGGAGGAGACGACATGGGACGGAGGAGACGACATGGGATGGAAGAGGAGACGACATGGGACGGAGGAGGAGGAGGAGACGACATGGGATGGAGGAGGAGGAGACGACATGGGATGGAGGAGGAGGAGGAGGAAACGACATGGGACGGAGGAGGAGGAGACGACATGGGAAGGAGGAGGAGAAGGAGACGACATGGGACGGAGGAGG
This sequence comes from Rana kukunoris, assembly GCA_029574335.1. Taxonomy (NCBI): domain Eukaryota; kingdom Metazoa; phylum Chordata; class Amphibia; order Anura; family Ranidae; genus Rana; species Rana kukunoris. The sequence continues at coordinate 10,356 of JAJQKJ010000815.1, read as the reverse complement.
AGGAGGAGACGACATTGGATGGAGGAGGTGGAGACGACATGGGACGGAGGAGGAGGAGACGACATGGGACGGAGGAGGAGATGACATGGGATGGAGGAGGAGGAGACGACATGGGACGGAGAAGGAGGAGACGACATTGGACCGAGGAGGAGAAGGAGACAACATGGGATGGAGGAGGAGGAGGAGACGACATGGGACGGAGGAGGAGAAGGAGACGACATGGGATGGAGGAGGAGGAGGAGACGACATGGGGCGGAGGAGGAGAAGGAGACGACATGGGATGGAGGAGGAGGAGACGACATGGGACGGAGGAGGAGGAGACGACATGGGACGGAGGAGGAGGAGACGACATGGGACGGAGGAGGAGGAGACGACATGGGATGGAGGAGGAGGAGACGACATGGGACGGAGGAGGAGGAGACGACATGGGATGGAGGAGGAGGAGGAGACGACATGGGACGGAGGAGACGACATGGGATGGAAGAGGAGACGACATGGGACGGAGGAGGAGGCGACGACATGGGATGGAGGAGGAGGAGGAGATGACATGGGACGGAGGAGACGACATGGGATGGAAGAGGAGACGACATGGGACGGAGGAGGAGGAGGAGACGACATGGGATGGAGGAGGAGGAGACGACATGGGACGGAGGAGGAGGAGGAGACGACATGGGGGAGGAGGAGGAGACGACATGGGATGGGGGAGGAGGAGGAGACGACATGGGACGGAGGAGGAGGAGATGACATGGGATGGAGGAGGAGGAGGAGACGACATGGGACAGAGGAGGAGTGGACGACATTGGATGGAGGAGGTTGAGACGACATGGGACGGAGGAGGAGGAGATGACATTGGATGGAGGAGGTGGAGACGACGACATGGGACGGAGGAGGAGGAGGCGCCATGGGACGGAGGAGGAGGAGACGACATGGGACGGAGGAGGAGGAGACGACATGGGACGGAGGAGGAGGAGACGACATGGGATGGAGGAGGAGGAGGAGACGACATGGGACGGAGGAGACGACATGGGATGGAAGAGGAGACGACATGGGACGGAGGAGGAGAGACGACATGGGATGGAGGAGGAGGAGGAGATGACATGGGACGGAGGAACGACATGGGATGGAAGAGGAGACGACATGGGATGGAGGAGGAGGAGACAACATGGGATGGAGGAGGAGACGACATGGGACGGAGGAGGAGGAGATGACATGGGATGGAGGAGGAGGAGGAGAAGACATGGGACGGAGGAGGAGGAGACGACATGGGATGGAGGAGGAGGAGGAGACGACATGGGACGGAGGAGACGACATGGGATGGAAGAGGAGACGACATGGGACGGAGGAGGAGGAGACGACATGGGATGGAGGAGGAGGAGGAGATGACATGGGACGGAGGAGACGACATGGGATGGAAGAGGAGACGACATGGGATGGAGGAGGAGGAGACAACATGGGATGGAGGAGGAGACGACATGGGACGGAGGAGGAGGAGATGACATGGGATGGAGGAGGAGGAGGAGAAGACATGGGACGGAGGAGGAGGAGACGACATTGGATGGAGGAGGTTGAGACGACATGGGACAGAGGAGGAGGAGACGACATGGGACGGAGGAGGAGAAGACGACATTGGACGGAGGAGGAGAAGGAGACGACATTGGACGGAGGAGGAGAAGGAGACGACATGGGACGGAGGAGGAGATGACATGGGATGGAGGAGGAGGAGACGACATGGGACGGAGGAGGAGGAGACGACATGGGACGGAGGAGGAGGAGACGACATTGGACGGAGGAGAAGGAGACAACATTGGACGGAGGAGGAGAAGGAGACGACATGGGATGGAGGAGGAGGAGGAGACGACATGGGACGGAGGAGGAGACGACATGGGACGGAGGAGGAGAAGGAGACGACATGGGATGGAGGAGGAGGAGGAGACCACATGGGGCGGAGGAGGAGGAGGAGACGACATGGGATGGAGGAGGAGGAGACGACATGGGACGGAGGAGGAGGAGACGACATGGGACGGAGGAGGAGGAGACGACATGGGACGGAGGAGGAGAAGGAGACGACATGGGACGGAGGAGGAGGAGAAGACATGGGACGGAGGAGGAGGAGACGACATGGGACGGAGGAGGAGAAGGAGACGACATGGGACGGAGGAGGAGGAGAAGACATGGGACAGAGGAGGAGGAGACGACATGGGACGGAGGAGGAGAAGGAGACGACATTGGACGGAGGAGGAGAAGGAGACGACACTGGACGGAGGAGGAGAAGGAGACGACATGGGACGGAGGAGGAGATGACATGGGATGGAGGAGGAGGAGACGACATGGGACGGAGGAGGAGGAGACGACATGGGACGGAGGAGGAGGAGACGACATTGGACGGAGGAGGAGGAGACGACATTGGACGGAGGAGGAGAAGGAGACGACATGGGATGGAGGAGGAGGTGGAGACGACATGGGACGGAGGAGGAGACGACATGGGACGGAGGAGGAGGAGACGACATGGGACGGAGGAGGAGGAGACGACATGGGACGGAGGAGGAGGAGACGACATGGGACGGAGGAGGAGGAGACGACATGGGACGGAGGAGGAGAAGACGACATGGGACGGAGGAGGAGGAGACGACATGGGACGGAGGAGGAGGAGACGACATGGGATGGAGGAGGAGGAGAGGACATGGGACGGAGGAGGAGGAGACGACATGGGATGGAGGAGGAGGAGACGACATGGGATGGAGGAGGAGGAGGAGACGACATGGGATGGAGGAGGAGGAGACGACATGGGATGGAGGAGGAGGAGGAGGAAACGACATGGGACGGAGGAGGAGGAGACGACATGGGATGGAGGAGGAGGAGGAGAGGACATGGGACGGAGGAGGAGGAGACGACATTGGATGGAGGAGGTGGAGACGACATGGGACGGAGGAGGAGGAGACGACATGGGACGGAGGAGGAGATGACATGGGATGGAGGAGGAGGAGACGACATGGGACGGAGGAGGAGGAGACGACATGGGACGGAGAAGGAGGAGACGACATTGGACCGAGGAGGAGAAGGAGACAACATGGGATGGAGGAGGAGGAGGAGACGACATGGGACGGAGGAGGAGAAGGAGACGACATGGGATGGAGGAGGAGGAGGAGACGACATGGGGCGGAGGAGGAGGAGGAGACGACATGGGATGGAGGAGGAGGAGACGACATGGGACGGAGGAGGAGGAGACGACATGGGACGGAGGAGGAGGAGACGACATGGGACGGAGGAGGAGGAGACGACATGGGATGGAGGAGGAGGAGACGACATGGGACGGAGGAGGAGGAGACGACATGGGATGGAGGAGGAGGAGGAGACGACATGGGACGGAGGAGACGACATGGGATGGAAGAGGAGACAACATGGGACGGAGGAGGAGGCGACGACATGGGATGGAGGAGGAGGAGGAGATGACATGGGACGGAGGAGACGACATGGGATGGAAGAGGAGACGACATGGGACAGAGGAGGAGGAGGAGACGACATGGGATGGAGGAGGAGGAGACGACATGGGACGGAGGAGGAGGAGGAGACGACATGGGATGGAGGAGGAGGAGACGACATGGGATGGAGGAGGAGGAGGAGACGACATGGGACGGAGGAGGAGGAGATGACATGGGATGGAGGAGGAGGAGGAGGAGACGACATGGGACGGAGGAGGAGGAGACGACATTGGATGGAGGAGGTTGAGACGACATGGGACGGAGGAGGAGGAGATGACATGGGACGGAGGAGGAGAAGACGACATTGGATGGAGGAGGTGGAGACGACGACATGGGACGGAGGAGGAGGAGGCGCCATGGGACGGAGGAGGAGGAGACGACATGGGACGGAGGAGGAGGAGACGACATGGGACGGAGGAGGAGGAGACGACATGGGACGGAGGAGGAGGAGACGACATGGGATGGAGGAGGAGGAGGAGACGACATGGGACGGAGGAGACGACATGGGATGGAAGAGGAGACGACATGGGACGGAGGAGGAGGAGACGACATGGGATGGAGGAGGAGGAGGAGATGACATGGGACGGAGGAGACGACATGGACTGGAAGAGGAGACGACATGGGATGGAGGAGGAGGAGACAACATGGGATGGAGGAGGAGACGACATGGGACGGAGGAGGAGGAGATGACATGGGATGGAGGAGGAGGAGGAGAAGACATGGGACGGAGGAGGAGGAGACGACATTGGATGGAGGAGGTTGAGACGATGACATGGGACGGAGGAGGAGGAGACGACATGGGACAGAGGAGGAGGAGACGACAACATGAGGAGGAGGAGATGACATGGGATGGAGCAGGCGACATTGGATGGAGGAGGAGACCATATGGTCCTCGGTCTGGAGCTCCATGGAAGATTTCTCCTCATGGGGTGAGGATGGTCATAAGAAAAGTGAGGGATCCGCCCAGAACTACATGGGAGGAGCTTGTGAAGGATCTCAGTTGGAACCCCAGTCACCAAACACACCATTGGGGACACAATACACCGCCATGGATTGGAATCCTGCAGCCCCCGCAAGGCCCCCCCCTCAGAAAGACACAAGTACAGATTGTCTGAGGTCTCCAACGATCATCTAAATGATTCAGAGAAGATCGGGAGAAAATTCTGGGATCGGATGAGACCAAAATTCATCTCTTTGGCATCAACTCGACTCGCCGTGATTGGAGGAAGAAGAATGGTAAAGGTCCAGGCTGACTTTGCGGCATTGAGGGGCCAATGGGCGGGGCCACGTATTGTAAGGAGGAGAACCTTCTTCCCAGAACACTGAAGATGGGTGGGGGATGGGTCTTCCAGCATGACAATGAACCAAAACACATGGCCAAGGCAACAAAGGAGGGGCTCAAGAAGAAGCACATGAAGGTGGTGGAGTGGCCTATCCGGTCTCCAGACTGTGGCAAACCTAGCCACTTCTGGAACGCTGGACGTTACATGTCAAAAGGTTGTCTGTATTCTGCTGGGTCTTATGTGGGCATAGTAATTCATATGCTGGCAGCCGTAAGCCACTAGCATTCAGTACTTAGTTTTATGTTGCCCAATCAGTGTTCGGCAGTTTTAAACCGAACTCCCACAACACATAACCCCAGACCCAGCTATCAACCGACTTTTCCCTTGTGCAGCAATGCCTGATGGAGAAATATCCAAACTGTTAAGTTCCCCATCTGGTCCTCCCTGTATTACCCTGTTAAATCTATTTGGCTGTTTGGAAACCCCTTGCTTGGGGAATTCTATAAATATGGAAGCCTGTGAATAAAAAGTCAGTTGACTCTCAGAGCTGTGTGTCGTCTGGTTACTGGGGAGATTTGGGACATTGCCTTACTTGTCAATGCTGACTGTGGATTTACCCTAGTTACCAGCGGAGATCGTGGAGTTTAATATTGCTCTCCGCTACATTTGGTGGCAAGCGACGGGATCCAACCTTACAGCCGATAAGCGCAATTCGTGCAATGTGAACTACCGATGTAAATGGAGACGGATTATTCTAGGCTAAAGCGGCAGACATTAAAGGAACTGCTAGAAGCCAGGGGTAAGGTAGCCAGCAACAAATCCAAAGCTGTACTAACTGCCGAGCTGATGGAGGGAGACAGAGCCCACAGCGCTACACTCCCAGCAGCCATGGAAGAAACCCTCTACCAGAGAGAAATGAGGACCAGGCTGGAATTTTTGCCACAGCCTATATCAGATGCCATGCTGCATATGGTAATGGCGAATGTGCAGGAGTACGTGATGGCACACAGTCCGCAGTATACACAATCTCGAGCAGAATCCACTACTGGGTCACTCTACAACCAGGTAAAACCCAAAATTCCCTATCATGCCTTTAAAATGTTTTGCGAGGAGAAGGATGAGATTGATGGGTATTTACAGGATTTTGAGAGACTGTGTGATTTACATGACTTGGAACGGACAGTATGGGTCCCATTGCTAGCAGGCAAGCTGGCAGGTCGGCAGCAGAAGCATCTCGCGCTGTACCCAGTGAGGACAGCAAGGATTATGATAAAGTGAAGCGAGCGATATTAGAGAGATACGCCATTACTCCAGAGGCATACCGGCGCAAGTTTAGAAACCTACGCAAACCAGAGAAGGATTCACATGCTGAATGGGCACACAAGCTGGACCAAGCTTCCCAAGGGTGGATACAAGCCAGCCAAGCCACTACTATGGAGGAATTGAGACAGTTAATGCTGTTGGAGCAATTCTTCAACGGTTTGTCCCCAGAGGCACAAGAATGGGTGCGAGACAGGAAACCTCTCACCCTAACCGAAGCGGCTCGATTAGCGGATCAGCATTTTGATGCAAGGAGACATCATGGGCCCCTAACCAAGAGTTATCCTCGACCCGCGGGACCACCCAGTACTCTACCACCCCCCGGTCTCACAGCCTCCCCTTTTCGTCAATCCCAAGGGACTTTACCACCACCCTCCAGATATAACGGACGTGCCAACATCCAATGCCACACCTGCAAACAGTGGGGACATATGGCACGCGAGTGCACCCAAAACCGGGGCAGACCCGCCTGGAACCAAGGCCGACCAAACCCGGCACCAAGGGCTGCTGCCCATCATTATCAACGGGAGCCGGCCACTCAAGAGATGTTGAGCATTCCAACGGAAGAACCCCTGGGAATCTTGCATGAGGTGATGACAGTCCGAGCCACGGATAACCGGCAGCATCATCGACAGCCAGTGACCTTGGAGGGGAAAGAAGTCCAGGGACTTCGGGATTCAGGAGCTACTTTAACCTTGATAGCACCCCATTTGGTCCCTGACTCGGCACACACTGGCGGATCAGTGGCAGTACGAGTGGCAGGGGGAGCAGTGTACCGACTACCCATTGCCAAAGTACATTTGGATTGGGGTGTGGGAGGGGGACGGTAGAAGTGGGCCTCATGCAAAATTTACCAGCAGATGTTATGCTGGGAAATGACTTGGGCCAGATGACCTCTGCTTTTGTACCCCAGGCCCCATACCAGGAAGCCCATCCAGTGACCACACGGCAACAGGCTCGCACCACGGTTCCACCGACACACTCTGAAGCTCCGGTAAGAGACCATGACCCCCACACGACACGTATGTCCTGGATACCCCGACTAAGTTTGAGGCCGAGGTGAGGTCAGACCCCACGCTACAGGTATACAGGGACAGGGTACACGCTGACCAGGCTGGGCTAGAGGGGGAGCGGTACACCTGGGAGAAAGGGCTACTTTACCACATTGCTGAAAGAGGAGTGGGAGGGTCGGCCACAGTAACGACTAAACAGTTAGTGTTCCCCAGAAGTATAGGCAAGAACTGCTTCGGATTGCCCACGACATTCCCCTGTCTGGGCATCTGGGGATGACACGTACCCGATACAGGTTGACCCACGCTTTCTTCTGGCCAGGGATCTCCAAGGATGTGAGGCAATACTGCACCTCCTGTGACATTTGCCAGCGAGTAGGCAAGCGAGGTGACCGCCACAAAGCCAAGTTATGTCCTCTTCCCATTATTGAAGAACCCTTCAGTAGGTGGCCGTAGATATAGTGGGGCCCTTACCAAAACCCAGTCCCTCCGGGAAAAGATATATTTTAACTGTAGTGGACTATGCCACCCGGTACCCCGAGCTATAGCCCTCACGACACAACATTCATGCCGAAACTGTGGCAGAGGCCTTAATGAAAATATTTTCCAGGGTGGGGTTTCCCCAAGAAATCATATCCGATAGAGGCACCCAGTTCACCGCCGAGGTAACCCAACAACTATGGAAGATATGTGGCATTAAGCCAATAGTAAATTCGGCGTACCACCCCCAGTCCAATGGTCTATGCGAAAGGTTTAATGGTACGCTGAAGCAGATGCTCCGTACATTTGGAGAGGCTCATAAAGACTGGGAGCGCTTTCTACCCCATCTGCTCTTCGCTTATAGAGAGGTACCCCAAGAGTCAACAGGGTTTTCCCCTTTTGAATTACTGTTTGGGAGAAGGGTGCGAGGGCCACTAGACCTAATTAGAGAGCATTGGGAGGGGGAGAGTAGCCCAGACGGAACCCCTATTGTATCCTACGTACTGGAGTTCAGGGACCGTCTGGAGGCGCTAACCCAGGCTGTGCGCACCAACCTCCAGGCGGCCCAACAACGTCAGCGCCGCTGGTACGATAGGGGAGCCAGAGACCGCAGCTTTCAGGTGGGACAAAAGGTTTCGATTTTAAAACCGGTCCGCACAGACAAGCTGCAGGCCATCTGGCAAGGCCCATACCAGGTGGTGGAACAGAGATGTGACACCACCTATGTGATTGGCCCCTGCTCAGGGGTAGGGGAGAGACGCATGCTCCATGTGAATATGCTCAAACCATACCATGAGAGGATAGAGGATGTGGCCGCCATATGCGCTTCCGCCTCGGAGGATCAGGAGAATCTGCCACTACCTGACCTCTTAGAACAGGAGGGACAGACGGAGCCCTCCAAGGGGGTTCAGCTGGTGGAGCGGCTAAGCCCTCAGGAGCGTGCCCAGGTACAAGAGCTGATTGTAGCTAAAGGGGCTACCTTCTCCAATTTACCTGGGTACACTCCGCTGGCCACTCACCGAGTCGAGACCCCGGGACAGCTACCTATGCGGCAAACCCCATATCGTGTCCCTGAAGCAGTCAGGACGCATATGAAGACTGAGATTGACGAGATGTTGCAGCTGGGGGTTATCGAACCTTCCGATAGCCCCTGGGCATCGCCAGTAGTGCTGGTACCAAAGAAGGATGGCACGACACGTTTCTGTGTCGACTACCGAGGCTAAATGACAAAACGGTGTCTGATGCCTATCCGATGCCCCGGATAGACGAGCTGCTGGATAAGATGGCACGGGGCCGGTATCTCACTACCATAGACTTATGTAAGGGATACTGGCAGATTCCACTGGCCGAGGAGGCCATCCCCAAGTCGGCGTTTGTCACCCCGTTTGGCCTGTATCATTTCGGGTCATGCCATTCGGGATGAAGAACGCTCCGGCAACTTTTCAGCGGATGGTCGATCGGTTTTATTGGACGGATTCCAGGAATACGCATGTGCCTATTTAGACGACATCGCCATATTTAGCCAGACCTGGGCAGAGCACCTACAACACATAGGGGCCATTCTAGATCGTATTGGAGAGGCAGGGTTAAACACTGAAACCCAGCAAGTGTCATATAGGGATGGCTGAAGTGCAGTACTTGGGCCACCGGGTGGGGAGCGGCGACAGAAACCCGAACCAGCTAAAGTTGAAGCCATAGCTAAATGGCCCACCCCCAGGACGAAAACCCAAGTGCTAGCGTTTCTAGGTACTGCGGGGTACTATAGAAAATTCGTACCCAATTATAGTGCCCTGGCCAAACCCTTGACTGACTTGACACGCAAGAACCTGCCCCGACAGGTTGTCTGGGCCCCAGAGTGTGATCAGGCATTCCAACAACTAAAGACTGCTCTAACTAATGCCCCTGTACTTGCTGCTCCTGATCCAACTAAAAGATTCCTTGTCCATACGGACGCTTCAATGTTTGGATTGGGAGCAGTGCTGAGCCAAGTGGGAGCCGATGGCGGGGAACACCCCGTAGCTTACCTGAGCCGAAAGTTATTGCCACGAGAAGTAAGCTACGCCGCCATTGAGAAGGAATGCCTGGCCGTGGTGTGGGCCCTCAAAAAGTTGCAGCCGTATTTGTATGGACAACCTTTTTCGCTACTCACAGATCACAACCCGTTGGTGTGGCTAAACCGTGTGGCGGGAGACAATGCCCGGCTGCTGCGCTGGAGTTTGGCGCTGCAGCCGTTTGACTTTACAATCCACTACCGACCAGGGAAGCAAAACGGTATGCCGACGGGTTATCTAGACAAACTGAACTTGAAAAGTGATCTGTGAAATTACACCCCCGGACATCCCCAAGCCGATCCGTTGGGATCAGACTGTGTATGCCGGCTTGGTTCTGGGGGAGCATTGTGGCAAACCTAGCCACTTCTGGAACGCTGGACGTTACATGTCAAAAGGTTGTCTGTATTCTGCTGGGTCTTATGTGGGCATAGTAATTCATATGCTGGCAGCCGTAAGCCACTAGCATTCAAGTACTTAGTTTTATGTTGCCCAATCAGTGTTCGGCAGTTTTAAACCGAACTCCCACAACACATAACCCCAGACCCCAGCTATCAACCGACTTTTCCCTTGTGCAGCAATGCCTGATGGGAGAATTATCCAAACTGTTAAGTTCCCCCATCTGTCCTCCCTGTATTACCCCTGTTAAATCTATTTGGCTGTTTGAAACCCCTGCATGGGAATTATATAAATATGGAAGCCTGTGAATAAAAAGTCTGTTGACTCTCAGACTGTT